>JAJEJO010051165.1:9512-86436 GCA_020662805.1 Glaucomys volans | reverse complement strand
ATAATGTAGAGGAAGGACTGCATGGACAGTATTAAAGTGCCTGAATATATACTACAAATCAGATAGAGAGAGGGAGGAAAGAACTAGGGAGCCAATATTATTGAAGTGAATAAAGGACTGGTATTGTTTTTCCTTTCCTTTTTGTAATACTTTTTGCCCTATAATAAGCTAGATTTCTAAATGAATTTTACCACTATATAATATTGAAAATATGAAGATACACACATTTGTTGCTATACAACAGGAAAAGCAAAGAGGGAAATATGTTAGTCTCTTGACATATAAATACAGTGTTTCTATGTTCTGCTATGAATAAGTGACATAAAAACACTCAAAGTCTCTGTCTTTGTCCTATGTCCAGGCCACAGACCAAATCAAGGTATTCCCTTTTATCTAGGCTTTTGATAAGATATTTTGCTCTGGGTCAGATTTTCCTAAGACAATGTTTGCCTCAGCTGATACATTTTTCTGTAGCATCTGTAGAATAACAACTAGCCTCTTTTGTCATGTGTGTCAGGACAACATGATGCCTATCCAAAAATCAGTCTTTGAGATGGATACATATACTGACCTTCAATTAGACTATAGGTTAAGACAACATGAAAAAATCAATAGCTTATTTTCTCTCCCTATTTCTCTTTTTCTGCTCACATATGATGGTTGCTAAGATAAAGAGTCATAGCACAAAAGGCAAGCATCTCCATCTAACATCCTGTAAGGTTACCATGGGCTTCAGGGTTCATTCTTTGGCTTAATAATTGTAAATCTACCAAGTTTGATCTGTCAATATATACCAATTCCAACTGTACACAATGATGTCTACTCCTTTTTGGGAATCAAGGATTATTTTCCTTTGCACCTTTTATCCCATCCTCTACCTCCATTCCTTATTCTTTCTGCAATGAGATTTATGTGGAAAGTGTTAGGTAATTGGAACTCTGATCACAGAGGAATAAACCTATGACATTGAAGCATGTTGTTTAATTTCATCACTCTTTGCAGGTGTTAAATATACATCACCTCACATAGGGGAAGGACAAAATTCTGACCCTTGTCAAAAATGTCCATGGGGAAACATTGCAATAAAGCTGCATACTAGAAAATATTATGGAGTGTCTATCAGTTTGCAATACAGGAAGAATAATTTTGCAGTTTTTTCCCTTCTACTATTTTCTTCTCTGCTTGCTTTACATGTAGTTTTCAACTCAAATCCTTTCAGACATGCTAATCGGCAACATTTACAATAGAAATATATACCATTGATGTTCAGAATAATTACTAGTGACCTGATGGTAAATACTAAATGGAAACACTTGATCTGTCATTTTCCTATCACTATTGGTGGAGCCAATATCTTATTCACTCTTGCTGCACATAGGTTATTTAATGTTTCTCCTGATTCTGACATAAGGCTGATTGGAAAGTTAAAAAAGGGGGAGGCATCCATTATGCATAAAGTTTATATATTGGCTTCCTTTTATTAAGACAAAGACAAGTATATGATGATCTTAGTTTTTTGGGGGGAATACCAGGAGTTGAACTCAGGGGCAGTAGAACACTGAGCCACATCCCCAACCCTATTTTAGATTTTATTTAGAGACAGGATCTCACTGAATTGCTTAGTGCCCCACCATTGCTGAGGCTGTCTTTGAACTTGAGATCCTCCTGCCTCAGGACCATGAGCTGCTGGTATTTCAGGCCTATGCCACCAAGCCAGGCTGATCATAGTTCTTGATGTATATTTTCATCACCTTTTACATCTCTGTGACCAATATACCTAACAAGAACAAAGTAGAGGAGAAAAAGTTTATTTTCAGCTGATTGTTTCAGCCGTTCAGTCCATGGTGGGCTAACTCCTTAGTTCTGGGTCTTAAGTGAAGCAGAACATCATGGCAGAAAGGCATGGTAGAGGGCTGTGGTTCAGTGGTAGAGCACTTGCCTAGCATGGGCACATAAATAAATGTGCAACACTACATAAATAAAGACATTGTGTCCATTTACAACTAAAATATATTTAAAAATATAAAGGCATGGTAGAGTAAAGCAGCTCAGAACATGGCAATCAGGATGCAGAAAGAGAGCTCTATTCATCAGGGATAAAATATAAATCCCAAAGGCACACTGTCAGTGATCTACTTTCTCCAGCCTCTCCCTACCTGCCTATAGTTACTTCCCAGTTAATTCATATCAGTGGATTAATCTACTAATTAGTTTACCTCTCATAATCTCTGAAAATTTCATCTCCTTCATCTTTGAAAATTCTTTCACAGAAGCTTTTGGGGGACACCTTAAACCATAACAATGTACAAGCCCTATTATATAATCTTAGAGTGATAGATAGCTATATTTATTGAATTATGTATATTCTAGGCCATGTGCTAAGAACTTTAGATTTCCACATCTTAATTAAACTCATCTTCACCAATTCAAGTAAAACTTGTTATCATTCATATTTTATAAATAATTACACTGAGGCATAGGGTTGTTAAGTAACTTGAATAAGGTCAACACAATTAGTGATTGAACTGAAATTAGAATCAAAGTAGTGTGTCTCAGAGACTTCACTTTTAATCATTATACTATATTGCCTATTAGACTCTGAAAATAAAAGGAGTTACCCATCCCAAGTACACAACATTTTCCATGATAGTAACCTGGACTTCTAAGGTGTTATTTAATACTCTTAAGCAAAACAACTAATTGAACCATATTTCCCCATGCCTAAGGCATTTCCTTAAAGTTAGATTTTAGGATACAAATGAACAGTTTTAGGCCATTAAAATAGCATTTAATTTACTTCTGAAGTATTTTAATACATTAAACAGTGTTCTTGAATGCAATGTGAGAAATATATACTTACAAAATAAGGCATATAGTGTTGAATAAAAAATCATCATGATAAATCCTCAGGGTCTTAACTTTCCATCATACACAAGACAGTTCCCTAAGCACTATTGTAATTGACATGAGTCATTTTGTTCATGACATGATGAAACCTATCTGGTATTTCTTTACTTGGAAATTTCAAAAACAGCGGTAGTAAAAATAACATGGTTAGTGCATTGAAGTGGGCTGTGGGCTTTGAATGTTTCATTCCTATTAATGCACTCCATTCTAGCACCAAAAATTGAGTGCATCGTTCAATCACTCTCTCTTCACTTATATAAGGCAGCAATTCTCATAGAAGGCACATAAAGTGTTTCCATTGCTTTCTCCCCTGCTTGTCTCTCTTGCTGAATGCTCTCATTTCTAAATGCATTCCTCATTGTGTTGTTAAATTTATATTCCCAGAGAGGGTTGCATTATGTCACATACCTCCTTGAAAGTTAATATTTCCCCATCTTATTCTAAGCATTACTTCTGTAATGAATTGAAATTCCTTAGCATGAGTGTTAAAACATTGTGATGAGCTGTTTCCAAACTATCCTCCTACCTTCTTCTTTCATTATTTACACTTAATTCTACCACATCTTGTGCCCCAGCATCTCCAGAATACTTGACATACCCCAAACATGTTGTCATATTTTTTCATTTCTGATACTTTGCTTATATACTAAGAGGGAGCCCTGAAAATATGGGCTCTGTGGTCAGAGTGCCTTTGTTTGAATCTCAGCTTTAATACTTACTGATGGTGTGGTCTTGGATAGGTTATTTCATCATTTTGATTTTTCTGTAAATAACTTTATATGTAAGGGGGACCATGATAGTACTGATTACACATAGTTCCTGTGAAGATTAAATGAGCTAAACATTTGAAATGTTTATAAAAATTCTTGGTAGATAATGAGCTTTCAATAGACATTAATTATGTTTTATTGTTGTTGTTGTTGTTGTTGTTATTTCCACAGCCCAGAATATTTTCCTGCCAATTCTACTTATTGATAGTATACTCCTTTTAAGGATCAGTCCAATTTTACCCTCCTCCATGAAGCCTTTTGAAGTTTCCCCATAAGTTATGCAACACTATACCAGTATTTTGAGTTTTTTTTATACGTTAGCCTCTTCCCCTGTACTACATTACACTCTATTTTAGGTCTTTCCTGCACATAACACAGTATCTGGTATATAGTAAGTGCTAAGTAAATATATACTAAATAACATAAAATATTTTAAGATTCCATGTTCAAGAATTTTTTTGCATGTTTATATAGTGGAAATCCATAAAACTTAAAGTAATTCTTTTGTTTAGAGTTCTCTGATGCTAGTGTGGAAAAGCACAGTGGAAAGGATATGTCATTTAACCTAGACACCTTTCCCTTACTCTTTTTCAATCATTTCCAGAGCATGCAACAAACTGACTGCCAACTCAAACATATGCCATGTGGGCATAGTTTTCTCATTGCCCAAATTGGATCAGATATGCACATATACTGTATGACAATTTGTTCTGAGTCTGGATTTCTAATGGTAGTGCCAGCACAGTCACAATGCATTTTGTTTGCTGTGCACTAACTCAGAGAGAGTTATGGCTGGATTTCTTTGAAATGCTCAGGGTAGAGTGTTTCAAATAGTTTCTTCAATGCTATCAAGCATCTAAGGTACCATGGTTTTATTCATGATACTAAATAATCTTCAGTTTCTACTTTTCTTAAAACCAAGGGACAGTTAAAAGGCAACAGGTTCACAGATGTATATTTTACTGGCTACTGAAGAGATGTAGGAATGTAGCATACTCCAAAAACATAATTCAACTCTATTCAGGATACCCATCATTAGATCACAGAGTTTAGAAATCCACTCCCTATGACTGAAAAGAAGAGCTCTAACGGATGAACAGTTATGTTGCAGTAGTTTTACAGAACTACCTGCAGTTCCCAAATGTGTCATATTCTCTTTTCTCCAGGTCTTTGTGCATGATGCTTTTTCTGCCTACAAAGCCAGTGTACTTGCTATCACAACCTCCTTTTTCTTTTCTATCTCTTTCTATCTAAAATCACACTTGACCTTCTGAGATACCATCCCTTAACCCCAAACTCAGTTTGAGTCCATTCTATCTGGTCCCACAGCACACTATGCATATAACACATGGCACCCACCACACTGAATTGTGATCATCTGTTTATTGGTTTGCTCTCCTAAAGGAAACTGCCAAGAACTGAGAGTCACAGAATATCTTATTAATCACTGTATTTGTTATGCTTTGGCATATAATTCCTGTAGGGTGCTCATGATAGATGGAAGCTCAATAAACACTGTGCAAAGAATCAATCCATTTTGCTAAAAATAATTCAATATTCATACCCAGTGTCATTTACTTCTCCCCTAGCCCAATAGTATAGGCAAAAGATATAGCATTCAATTTAAAAGTGGCCCTAAAGTGACTAAAGTGGTTACTCGTAAGTATAAACTTTGGAGTCACACAGAGACAAAGATGCAAATTCCAGCTGTGCCTCTTACTAACTTTGTGACCTCAGGCAAATTACTTATCCTTTCTAAGCCTCAGTTTCTACATCTCTGAAATGTGGATCATTCATTGTACTTATGTCTTGGAGTAATTGCAAGATTTTAATGAGAGTTTGTATGCAAAATGCTTCACGTAGTTCCTGATGCACTGTAAACACGCCATCAATGATAATTATTATCATTATTAAACTTAATTATAAGCAGAAAATAAATAAGGTGTTTTTAATGTGAGAAATTTGAAGAGAATTTCTTCATGGAATTCTTCTAAGTTGTTAAAAACATTTGTGGTGGAATACCCATTCATTTGTATAGAATTAGGTGGTTCCTAAAGACAGCCATCTTTAATGAGCCTGACTTTGTCAGTACTTTGATGCTTTTAGTATAATTGCTTCTTTTACTTCATGCTGCTAAATTTCATCTCATTTCTTTCCAGTGGATTTCCCTTTAGTTTCTACATTTCCTTTCCTGAAACCCCTACATGTTGGCATGGGAGAAAATCATAAAAATGTAGCACTGCAAAAAGACAGACACCACATGTTCTTACCCAAAATGTGGAAGTTTAAAAATTGATCTCCTAGACTACAGAATAGAATAGTGGTTACCAGAGGATAGGAAGGATAGTGGGAAAGTAGAAATTGAGAAGGGTTGGCTAATAGGTAAAAAATATACTTTGAATATTAAGTTTTACTGTTCTATAGCACAGTAGGATGCTTATGTTAACAATGATTTGTTGTATATTTCAAAATAGTTAGAAGAGATGGTTTTGGACAGATCCAAGACAAACAACAAATATTTGCAGTGATCAAAATCTTAATTACCCTGAATTTATCATTATACTTTGTATACATGTAACAAAATATCACACTGCTGTGAAGCCATTTTGGGAGACCCCAGACTTACATTATATTTAACTTTACTCTAAACATGTCATATCTTACTCTTTCCCAGGTCTACTCAAATAATGAGTCAATGTCATTTCACATATGCCCCTGGAAATAAGACATTTTGAACATGAGGTATTCCATAAGGACTTATAGTGATCTAAAACTAAACATAATAAATTCATCTATGCAAAGCCTATAAGAACATAATAAACTAGCCTGCTGATAAACATGCCCACATGCTTATCATCCTTTAAAACTATTGAGATTAGTTACTATGATATTGCATGAGCAGAAATGACCTATTATCAGCCCCTTGCTGTGTTTCTCATTGCCAAATAAGTCATTTTCTTTAATCTGAGTATCTCCTATATCTTGTTTGTTTCTTTTATATCTACATCAGATAACTTTAAATTGAAATATCTCATAGTCTTCATTTAAAGAACTGACATTTTGGTTTAGTTCAATAATCAGTTTTATATCTTTTTGAGGAGGGGCATAGGAATAACGATAATTTACTAACTTTTCAGAAGAAGCTCCATTGCATGTATAAAATTCATTTTACCTATGGAAAGATGTAAAGAAGTCATTGCAGGTCTTCAAGAGATTATAGCATGGAAGGCAGTTGTAGAGAAAAGCAAACAAGAAGCTATTTTTAAGAAGGGCATATTACTTGGAGAAACCTTCATTTCAAAGTACCTTCAGGTATGAGAAAAAATTTAGGATGCCCTTTAATGCATTATGAACAAATGGAGATGCATTATATAATGTTGGTACACTGGGAGACCTGGATCTAAGAAGGATAAATCAATACTTCATGCATATATAACTTATTCTTTTCAAGAGGCTCAAGGACTTGTTTTTTCTTCATCTGAACAAAGTTAAAACAATTCAACAACTCTGATTGAAAACTTCATTTTTCTTTAATAAGTTTATATAAATACCAGATAATTTTTCCTTCAATGTCCTAGTAAATCTGTATATTTGACTCTAGATTGCTTACCGAATGCCCAGGATATTAATGAGTTCTCCAGATTTTGAATATGTAATGATATTTCAGCATGCAGGCCAGAGAAAAGGCAATTTGGTTGGATGTCCCCTTCTTTCCCCTCTACTTTGCATGTGTGACATATATCAGAATTTTGGAAATGTAAGAAACAGTAACACTCCACATATCCTCCTATTGGATTTCTAGCAAAAACAATCACCCAGGGTATGACTGAAAGCCAGAATTAAATGAATCACATGAAAACAGCAAGTAATGAAGAAACCAGCTGTTTTTGAACCTGGATTTTATGCTTGTAGAAGCTTAGTACTGTATAGAAAATTGAAGTTATCATTTTACTTACTTTGGCTACTTGGTTTCCTCTGAAAACATTATGCCTACCCTACCTTACAATGTACAGTCATTTTAGAGGTATCAGTGGATGTTTTTCAAAGCAGATACATACACAGCTGTGAAAATAGTTAAGTCCATAAAGAGGAAGGAAACTAACATTTCTAACATTTAAAAAGACCATCAAACTGTAGTCATTAGTTGACCATGATGATTAGATGATTCATCCAATCGTTCAACATGTACGAATTGAAAGAATATTTTCCACAAATTTAACAGCATGCAAAAATATATGGCTATATGAGGGCATTGCTTATAAGGGGAGCAGAAAAACACTCAATATGGCTAAATAAAGGGCACATTAGGGCAGGGGACTAGGCAGGAAAGAAGACAGTTATAAGAGTGGGCCAGAGTGTGAAGACGTTTCAGTGCTGGAAATTTGAATTTTATTTTGAGTCAAAAGAAGCAATCAGAAACTTACCATTATATGTGAGAGTAACATGATTGGTTTTATGTCTAAAAAGTCCATTTGCCAAAATGCAAAGTGCAATGGGTATATTCTGGTTTTACTTGTGATAAAAGGATGGATATCCATATATTTCTACATATAATATTATATAATATTATGTATATGTTAATATGCATAGATTATGTCCAGAGGGGCACACACAAACTGCTAAGTAGATGACTCTGGAGAGGGAAAATGATGGTTTCAGGGTAAAGATCCTGTTCTTTGGGGGAAGAAATATTTTTTGTACTGTCTACTGTTGTACTGATGGCATTTATTTTTTATCATGTATCTAAGCCCTGGTTCTGTGTAAGCAGAGCCAAGACTGGATTAATGTGCTAGCACTTTATTTGGGAGAGCAAGTGAGGATTTGAAAACAAAGAATAAATGGGGAAGGAAGGCAAGGAATGACACTAAGCAGTGTGAGGGAATGAATTCCTGAACTGGGTTTTGCTTCATCTTGTTCTGTGAGGAGACACAGTAGGTTGCTCTCAGCAGGTGTGTTTGGCATTTCTGTTGCTGAACTTCTTTGCAAAGCTTGAAAGAGTGACTGCTCCTTGGAGCAATACTCAGAAGGGAAAGAGAGGAAAGGTTTATATTTCTGACTCTCTTACTGGTCAAATTTACCTCTTGGGAAGATAACACCCCTATTTCCAGTTTGCATCATTCAACCATTGAGCGGCCACTCAGGAAGATCAATTATGTAGCAGAGTTTGGTATCTCATTCATGTCCAAAAATGAAGGAATGCCTTCTTGCATTTAGTTTGGGAGTGGGGTTCATGATAAGTGCACAGTGCTGGGGCTTTAATTTGAATTCCAGATAACTTAGTGAACTCTACAAAAGCAGGTGGCTGTGCTTTTCAGAAGGTGGGCAAACATATTTGGAAAGTAAGCTGTTGATTTTACTTGAGAAGACACACAAGTTTGTGTCCTAAACACTTTTTCAATGTATCACTAAAAGAAACAAGGAAACAAATAAACAAAACTATTGGGTTGAAACCCAGAAACCAGGGTGCTTCCTCTAGCACCAGTATAATACATAACTAGAAGTGGGGACAAAACAGTTGAAGAAATTTGGTGGGGGTGAGTATTATAGTTGTTTCATGGAGAAAACACTAACTAAATCAGTAGAATTAAATAGAGATATAAGTCATTCGCAGAAGTATTAGTAGGATGAGGTTACTGATTGGATATATAGTGTGGAAGATGTTAAGAATAACAATAAGTCTTTTAGGTTGGGTTGTAGATAGAGAGAACCAGAGGAAGAACAACTGGATTTGGTTTGGAAGGAAAGATGGTGAATTCATCTTTGTCTATGTTGAATCAGAGGTGACAAAAAAAAATATAGCCGGGTAAAGATGCCCTGTATATAGTTGAAAATATATACCTGAAGTTCAAAAGAGAGATAAATATTGGAAGCATAACTTGGATGATGTGATATACATACTATGTAAATTTGAGGTTTTTTTTTTTTTTTTCTGTGGGAATTCAGGCAATTGTCCAAAAGTATTTTTTTATCCTATGTTTAAAAGGCAGAGAAGTATATGCACTTCATTTTAGGAATGTATTAACCATAATGATTTAAGTTTCAATACTTAGTAGGTATGTAAATTTTTTAAATCAGAAGCACAGAATCCACACACCCAGTACTCCCAGTAGTCAGTCAACATATATTGGATCCTCATAGAATGTAGATCATAATCCTAAGTGCTCTCAGGCAATAATAAAGGAAATGGCATACAAGACACCTCACCCAGATGCTGATGAAGATAAGGCAAGCAAGAAACATAGAATATGAAACACCTCATAAAATTACTGAAGGTGTCATTAATCAAATCTGTATATCCCCAGAGCAATAAAAACACATAAAGTAATTAGAAATATGTCCTATATATAAAAAACAAAAGCAAAAAGTTATTTATCTGAACAGCATTGTTCTATAGCAAGTATTTGCTAGGTTTAATATATAGCAATAATTATAGCAGTTATAGTAGTATCTTGAGTAATAAAATGTTTTCTACTTTGGTCTAGAGAGTTTGTTTAAATACCAATATTTTCAGGTCCAAAGTACAGTGAGCTGGGCACAGTGGCCAACACCTGCAATCCCAGTGGCTGGGGAGGCCGAACGCAAGAGAAATGAGAGTTTAAAGCCAGCTTCAGGAGCTTAACAAGGCCCTGAGCAACTCATCAAGACCCCGACTCTAAATAAAATATAAAAAAGGTCTGGGGCCAATATCCCAAATGAAAATAGATGCAAAAATTCTTAACAACATTTTAGCAAATTGCATACAAAAGCATATTAAAAATATAGCGCACCATGATTAAGTGGGTTTAATCCCGGAGATGCAAGGTTGGTTCAACATCCAGAAATCAATAAATGTAATTCACCACATCAACAGACTTAAGGTCAAGAAACACATGATTATTTCAGTATGCAGAAAAAGCATTTGATAAAATACAGCACCCCTTCATGCTCAAAATACTAGAAAAAATAGGGATAGTAGGAATGTTCCTTAACGCTGTAAAGGCTATCTATGCTAAGACGACAGCTAACATCATTCTAAATGGAGAAAAATTGAAAGCATTCCCCGTGAGAACTGGAACAAGTCAGGGATGCCCTTTTTCTCTACTTCTATTCCACATCATCCTTGAAGCTCTAGCCAGAGCAATTAGACACACCGAAGAAATTAGAGGGAGAGGAATAGGAAAAGAAGAGCTCAAACTATCCCTATTTGCTGATGACATGATTCTCTATTTAGAAGACCCTAAAAATTCCACCAGAAAACTTCTGGAACTCATAAACAAATTCAGTAAAGTAGCAGGATATAAAGTTAATGCTCATAAATCAAATTCATTTTTATTCATAAGTGATGCATCCTCTGAGAGAGAAATTAGCAAAATTACCCCATTCACAATAGCATCAAAAGAAATAAAATACTTGGAAATCAATCTAACAAAAGAGGTGAAAGATCTCTACAATGAGAACTACAGAACACTAAAGAAAGAAATTAAAGAAAATCTGAGAAGATGGAAAGATCTCCCATTTTCTTGGATAGGTAGAAATAATATTGTCAAAATGGCCATGCTACCAAAAGTGCTATACAGATTCAATGCAATTCCAATTAAAATCCCAATGACGGACCTCATAGAAATAGAGCAAGCAATCATGCAATTCATTTGGAGGAATAAGAGACCCAGAATAGCTAAAGCAATGATTAGCAAGAAGATCGAAGCACGGGGTATCACAATACCGGACCTTCAACTATACTACAGAGCAATAGTAACAAAAACAGCATGGTATTAGCACCAAAATAGGTAGATCAATGGTACAGAATAGAGGACACAGAGACAAACCCACATAAATACAGGTATCTCGTACATGACAAAGGAGCCAAAAACATACAATGGAGAAAAGATAGCCTCTTCAACAAATGGTGCTGGGAAAATTGGAAATCCATATGCAGCAAAGTGAAAATAAAGCCATATCTCTCACCCTGTACAAAACTCAACTCAAAATGGATCAAGGACCTAGGAATTAGACCAGAGACCCTGCACCTAATAGAAGAGAAAATAGGTCCAAATCTCCATCATATTGGCCTAGGACCAGATTTCATTAACATGACTCGCAAAGCACAGGAAAGAAAAGCAGGAATCAATGTTTGGGATAGAATCAAACTAAAAAGCTTTTTCTCAGCAAAGGAAACAATCAGCAATGTGAAGAGAGAGCCTTCAGAGTGGGAGAAAATCTTTGCCACACACTTCAGATAGAGTACTAATATCCAGAATCTGCAAAGTACTAAAAAATCTTTACACCAAGAACACTAATAACCCAGTCAATAAATAGGCCAAGGAAATGAAAGACACTTTACAAAAGATCAACAAGCAATTCTCAGACATATGAAAAAAATGTTCAACATCCCTAGTTATAAGAGAAATGCAAATCAAAACTACCTTAAGATTTCATCTTACCCCAATTAGAATGTCTTTTATTAAGATATGGGCAACAACAGGTGTTGGCGAGGATGTGGGGAAAAGGGTACACTCATACATTGCTGGTGGGAGTGCAAGTTGGTACAGCCACTCTGGAAAGCAGTGTGAGGATTTCTTAGAAAACTCAGAATGGAACCACCATTTGACCCAGCTATCCCACTCCTTGGCCTATACCCAAAGGTCTTAAAATCAGCATACTATAGTGATGCAGCCACATCATTGTTCATAGCTGCTCAATTCACAATAGCTAGATTGTGGAACCAACCTAGATGCCCTTCAATATATGAATGGATAAAGAAACTGTGGTATATATACACAACGGAATATTACTCAGCCATAAAGAAGAATAAAATTATGGCATTTGCAGGTAAATGGATGATGCTGGAGATTGTCATGCGAAGTGAGATTAGCCAATCCCCTAAATCCAAAGGCTGAATGATCTCTCTGATTAGTGAATGATGATGCGGAGTGGAAGGGAGGCTAGAATGGAGGAAGGATAGATTGCATAGAGGGAAGGGAGAGGTGGAGTCGGGGTCGGGGGTAAGACTAATAACAGAATGAGACAGACATCATTGCCCTGTGTAAATGTATGAATGCACAGATGCTGTGACTCTACTTTTTGTACCAACAGAGAAACAATAGCTGTACTCCATTTGTGTACAATGAATCACAATTAAGTTAATAGTAAAAAAAAGTCTGGGGGATGTTGCTCAGTGGTTAAGCACCTCTGGGTTCAATTCCTGGTAACAACAACAACAACAAAAAAGCACAGTTATAGGAAGAACTGGCTTAAAAGATTTTAGTTTAGTGAATTCTGTCTATAGATAATTAACCTGGCTCTTTCAAGACTAAATGAAATGAGCTATATATTTTCCTTCTGACTTAAGTTGATCATCTTTAATTGAATATATATATATATATATATACACATATGTATATATATATATATATATATATATATATATATAGTGGGATTCCCTGTCCAATACCTTAAATATGTGATTCATTTATTCCTTACAATTACTGCAAAGGAGAAAATAGTATCCTCATTTTACAGAGTAAACTGAGACTTGATTAGGTTTTCCTTCTTCCAAGGATGTGCAGCCAAAAATGGTAGATATGAGGAAAACTGTGGAAATCATTACTAGCATCTCCCAAAATATTCAGTTTTATTTTCCTTTCAGGCATGCAAATAATTATACTTTCCTATCTCATTGAAGTTAGAAGGGATCACATGATTATTTTTCCCTAATGTAATGAAATCAATAGTGAGATAGAACAAAACATGGAAATGTGCATCTTCAACTCTCAAGTTCTGTCTTTCCATGTTGCAATGAACTTCGGTTTTGTATTCAGAAGACAGCATTTTGAGTTGGTTGGAGCTTCCATGAGTCTGAGTGACAACTACATGGAGAAGATAGAATTTTTCAAACTCCCATTCCTCATCCTATTCTTGGTTTACATTGCATAAATAGCAATAGTAGGAAATAAGTCTTTGGTATTTTACTTAAGCCACTGAATTGGGGAGTTTGTTAATGTCACAGAGTAACCTAGTCTATCTTGATTCATACAGTCTACATATATTATACCATAATGGTCCTCTTTCCATCACTTCTCTTAATTGGCAGTTACATAGCCTAAATATACCACATAATTGTTCCTCCCTTTGTTTTTTCTTCTTCATTTTTTCCACAAATATTTGATTTCTCATTAATTTCATATCTTATATAGAATAAGGAGGGACATAAAATCTTTCTTAGATTTCTTCAGTTAAATTGAGAGAAATCACAGTGCCATGAAGGAAATAATTCTCCATATACACAATTTGCTGCAAATACATGTACAAAATCATGTCACATGATTGGTTTGAGAGCTGTCAACAGAATATAAAACATATTAGTCTCAGGATCTGACCTCCTAGTCAAAGTAATCTTCAAGCTCAATATCACTCATGGGGTACACATATTTTGCCACATGGGACCTGGATTGTCAGAGCATAACTTGGGATGGGAGTTGGTCTTCGGCCAATTGACAAATCCACCAGGAAATTCTGGTGCAAAAGCAGTCACAGTCCTCATGTATATTTGTGTTTTCCTTGAAGATAATATGGCATTTTGGGACTCAGCCAAATTATATCCTTGTCTTTCATTGCTTGAATGAAAATTAAAGGGCATGTTGATAAGGGAAATGAAAATTAAAGTAGCTCTTCACCACTGGTACTAATTTAGAATCAAATTGTAAAAATCATTTTTATGCCATGAAGTAGACTTAAATGAGAAAACTACTTGATTATGACACATCTAAGTTTGACCTTAATGGATACATATATTATGGAGCACAGTCATTCTGATGATGACTTCTGGTACTAATGGTCAGGCCAAGTTCTCTCTTAACCATCTTGATGTGAGTGCATGTATTCTTTCTAGTGATGTTTGATATGACAGATATAAAGTTACTATGGACATTCCTATCTAGAGAACAGAAGAATCAAGTCATGCTCCTTGTGGATTTACTTTAAATGTCAGTACGTATAACTTTAAAAGTCATGTTTTGAGAAACAGATTAAATATTATGTCACACAAATATTTTCAGATAAAATCTAAATTCAGTTTAAAACCTGAAAATAGGCCCAATTCTTAAAATTTGTGTTGTTTTGTTATGAAATTAGTATGTCTTCATCTCTTTTAAATTCTGATTTAAATGCCTCACATTTAATTTGTTTTCATGATTTTGCTTCCCTTATAATATGTTTTAATTATCATCTTGTAATTCAATCTTGAGATACTGCTAATATCAAAACATCAGTGTGAAGTGTGTATGATTTAGTAATAGCTACAGAATTCAGAGACTGAATTATAGCCTAAGTATTCTTTTGGGACTCAGTGATGCTATCTGAAATATATTATTCAAAGTATATTTATAAGTGACTGATCATTTTAATATTTACATGGAACATCTCTAATGCACCACTTAAAAACTCTGAGCCTTACCTCTTATTCTAGCCACCTCTGTGGTAACCAGTTACCCATAGATTTTGACCAGCATGGTCAAGGGCAAGTCTGGCAGCACCTCACCACAACCCTGTCTCTTGTGTCCTGCACTGGGCTTCTCTGACACTGTAGCACAGACCATGATGGGAACTTGCTCACTACTCACACAAATGCAAACTGAAATTACAAGGGAGTTAATGCTTCATAGGTTAAACTTTGACTGATGAGGAATGAAATTCAAAGAATAAATGCTTCCCCTATTCTTTAGCTAAGTAGACCATTCTGAAAAGCATTTCCTACATATTCTCACAAGGTTCAGTAGCAGCAAGTAACCAGTCACCTGTAGGAATGGCTATTTTGAAAAGGTATCCTTGAACCATCCTTCTCTCTGTTCCTGTTTTACAAACTGCACCTCTCATTTCTGTTCCTTGGATAATTCTTTCAAATAAGCCATTGTTTCTGGATTTGAATTTAGGGAAACACAGGCTGAGACTATATAAATTTATCAATTAAATATAGACAAACCTCAAATCTTTATCATAGCTTATTGATGATACTATGATAGAAAACATCCAAATGATGCCCCCAAAAAGAAATCTATGATTTATCAATTGATTTTAGAGAAAAGAGACATTGCACATTTCTTCAAGATAGAGAACAGTAAGAGTTATATAGGAATGACACGAAAAACTGATCTGCACCTAGAAAAGAGTCCTTCTTTGTTCATTAATTCATGTATATTTATTGAGTATATATGAGGTGCTGGGGACTGTGCTGGATATTAAGAATACAGAGGTAAACATAATAGATAAGTTCCCTGTTCTCATGGAGCTTACAGTTTTTAGATTTTTTTAGTGGTCATTATTTTAGCAGAGACACATGCAAGAAATTAGCAAGTGAGCAATGAAATTCTTTCTTCAGAACAACTTCCACCTCACAAATAACTTCAGAGGTAAATAGGTGACAGTAGAAGCCACAGAGGTAAATAAGATTAGTTAGATGAACCAAAAGTTCATGCCAGCAATAAGCAATCAGAAAACTCCCTGATTATAGTCATTAAAATAGTTCTTGAATTAGCCCTATACATCATGGCCTTAATTCTTCCTTGGAAAATCCATTTGTAAATAGTCCTGCTCATAGACTCCCTAGCAACATTAGACTTAAAATTTCCTCCCAATGAATTTCTTGCCAGGCTATTGCCTACCCTGACTCAGATAATTTAAGTGCAGTGAGATATTCATCACCTATCACCAAATTTGCAGCTGTACAACCAAGGAGGCAATTACTCAAGAAACTGCTTGAAAGAAAAAAAAAATCCTGGTTCTTCTACTACTTTGCACAGTACTTTAGCTATCTAGATTAATTTGAGGCTGGGTTTCAAATACCATCTAAATTATGCATCAGTGCTCTGAGGTTCACTAACACTTTTCTCAAGCTTCAAGGACTGCCATCTCACCTTAACCTCATGTGACTAGATGTGACTAACAATGCTCAGTGTCTCAATGCATTAGAGCATTTACATCTTCTAAGTGTTTGATCCCAGGGCCTCTGAAGAACTCAACAAACAAGGGGAAGCAAAAGAGAATGAGGAAAGTATAATAAAAAGGATACTATATTAAAATAAAAAGACTAATCAGATTGCTTAGAAAATCAAGTTTTCTTATTGACTGATCTTTCTAATTGAAAGTTCACAGAAAATAATTTGTGCTGAGATATTTTCCACAATGAGTCCCTTCTGTTCTACCTTGATAGATGTAATAGAATAAATATGTAATTATCTCAATTTTGTTTTTGAAGTCTTAGATAATAGAGTTAATTCTATTACTAGCTATAGGCTACTGTGCTAACTTCTTTACACAATTATATCATTCAAACTTCACAACAAACCAATAAGGCAGATACTATTATTAGTCACACTTTAAAAATGACTCATAGACATGGTCAAACTTGTCAATGACCACACAGCTACTCAGTGCCAGAATTGGAATCTGAATCTAAATTCAAAATATGATTGATACAGAAGACAAATGTTGGAAATCTAACATGACAAAATTGGTGTCTTCAAAAGGTAGAATCTGACTTAATTTTCCTATGAACATACATGAATATGCCACAGTGAATCTCACCATCATGTACATATACAAGATACTAATTTAAAAAATATTAAATACTAAATAGCAGAAACATCAGTACAGTAGACGGAAGGGAACAGGGGGAGTGAGGAGAGGAGAGAAAAGGTAAGTACTGGGGACTGAATTTGAACAAATTATATTCCATGGTTTTATAATCATGTCAAAATTAATCCTTTTGTCATTTTTAACTAGAGATAAGCAATAAAAAAGTGGAACTGAAATTATCCCCAAATTGCAAACTGTAAAAAATCCCACTTTTCTGAAATAAAGGAGACTTACACATTGCAGAATGAAATATGTGTCAAAGTTTTTTTTTTTTTTTTAAGACCAGGGTATTCTTATAAAATTATTGAACTTAAAGGATGACAAAATAACCTTTTGGTACTCTGATAAAAGAAATTCCTGACTTAAAGCATGAAACAAAATCCCAAGCTGGTCTTAAAATTCTCCTTAACAGTGAATTCAAGGAAATAGTGAAGTAAATTAAGATAAAATAAAAATAATTCAAAGTAAAAAAAATTCTGTATACGTTAGACTTTTTATTTAAAAGATAAAATAGAAATCTTTCATAAATATGTGAGAACTCAAGAATTTTAGGATGTATTCAACCTTCTTGAAAAATCGTGAGAATGTTCTTTGCTGATATCAAATTCCATTTTTAAGAGAAAAAAACTATCATGTGGGTCTCAGACCTGGGAAACAGATTCTGGGTCCTCGCAGGTGGAAGAAGATACAAAACATATTTATGACAATAGGCATGTTTTTTTCAGGTATGGTAGCAGCCTCCAGCCTCTAGCTTTAGCTTCATCCGCAAGCCAGTTCCATTTTAGCTCTCATTTTGTCCCCAAGTCTTTTCCATTGGCCCTTTTTACATGGAGGCAAACAAAGAAGGCACACTGCCAACAGGTTACATCAGTGGGCACATGCTCACAAGAAAAGGTTTATGACCTTGAATATGTATGCTGTATCAGAGTATTTCTGGCCCTGTCTAACCATAACATAGCAGGTTCCCAGACCTGTCTACACACAAAAAAATATAACATAGCCTGGCAGAAGCTTTGTCGAGGGAGTCTAATTAGAGTAATTTTTGGCCTGTCCCATCACAACCTTTTAGATAACTTTCCAGAGGGTTAATTTGTAGCACATCAGAAAGGTTGGTCTTGCCAAAGAGATTTTTATAGTGATTCTAGCATTAGATATTTCTATAGGTTAAAACACAACTCTTTTTAAATGCTGATACTTCTAGAAGGTTTAGTGTTTCATAGTCAATGACAACACCTAAATTAATTAAATTTAATTGATCACATTTCCCCTCCTAACAGTTAAGATCAGGTGAACTTGCTGCAATAAGAATTTTGATGTGGTGAGAAGAACATTTTGGAAGGAATGCAGATGGAGAAACCTGAGTAAGTTGCAAGGAAAGCCAGAAAGCATTTGTGCAACATTAAGGCAGTTACTACCTGACAGCTTTAAGATTGGTTCAGCAGAAGATGATGAATGTAGAAAAATGAACAAAATCTGGACTGAGCTCAAAACACATACATTGCAAGTACTTTTAAACATGAATCCATAATAATGTTATTCTATGATTTGCTTTTATATATTCCCTCAAAATGTGTAGTTTAGTTGTATGATCATGTTGAACTATATTAATGGATTTTAAGTGTGGCCAACAACTAAAAAGAAATATTGTCTAGAGTATGTTTTGTACCAACATTAATGGATTACTTCTTGTTGTTACCTTAGATTTAGCTAAGGCACAAAACAATTTTATTGTAGCTCCTTAACTTGTAAAACATTACTCTAAAATATATGGATGTTCACGTCTGTCACACATTTAATAATGCTAAAGTACTGAACAATATGTAAAAATGTGGCCCTATCTCCCTAGTATTTAACTTTTAGTACTTAAACAACTTATTGCATTCTAATAAATATATAAAATGACATTTCACTTGGAGTTGTAAGTCTCTCAACAGCTTTGAAATGAAAAGAAAAAATTATTATTTCAGTAAGGAACCCAGAACTTAAATACTACCATCCTAGATATTCAGCCCTATTTTACATCATAATATTCAAAAGGTTCAGAATGATGTATAGATAATACCAGAGGCAAGTTTTAGCAGGAAGTGTAGTTGTATTGCATTGTGAGAAAACACATCTTCTGAAAGGAAAATAAAATCTATTGTATTGTTTATAAAGGGACATAAAAAAAATCCTAACTGGCATCCCATCACTATTCCAAGATCTTTCCTATCTAGTTTTTTTTTTAAATATAAGGTGTTATGGTATGGTAGAATGATTAATAGCATGGACTCTAAAGACTTATTGACTGCATTCAAATCCTACATCTGCCAGTTAGTTGTTATTTTACACTGGGTAAGTTGCTTCCCTTTGCATCAGTCTTTTCAACTGTGGAAAGGGGATAAAATCAATGTGCTCTTGGTACCTGGATTAAACACTAGTAAAAATGGATAAAGCTCTTAGAACAATATCTGCCACACAGTAAATACTATATTTGCTATGCATTATCATATAGAGTTAAACTTGATGATTCTTAGAAATTATTATCCTGAAGCTTAACAATGCTTTCTACTGCAGTGTACATTTAAAAATAGCCATTAATACAAAAATGACATCTATGTTTTCCAGGTAAGATGATCTTTACCATAACCTCAACTATGAAAAAAAGCAGTCGTTATATACTTAATTGTCCATGAAAAGTCAAAGACATCAAAGCTTCTTTAAAGATAGCTAGGATGAAAAGACAGAAGTGAGGATGTCACATGGATAACACCTTGAAAAAGACCACTAATATCATGTTTACTGGTAGAAATTTCGATTTTAAGGAATAATTTTCTGGGGAGTAAAATAAAAAAGGGGAATATAAATGATCGTATACTATGCCTTATGCAAATACCTATAATAGATACTTTTCATTATTTAAAAAAATCAAAATCTAAAATGTTAAATACTAATTTTATTTTTCTGTAAGCCTATAAAATCATTATTAAATAGGGGGAGGCAGGTCAGTTAAACCATTTAGACACATCCAATAAATTTCCTGAGTTTTTCTCTAAACAATGATTCTATAGATTTAAAAAACACTCAATCTCATGTACAAACTATGGTAATAATATTTAAGTTACCTTCGTAGGTATGTCAGATAAGAGGGTATGGCATATTCTTAACTTTAAAGGTATAAGCTGTTTTTCAAATTTTACTGTTATATAACCTAATTAATTCATTTTTTGCTATTTAATGGCACTGTATTTCTCCATGTTTCAGGTCATTCCTGTATGATGCAAATATATCATATCATTGCAGAAGTATTTGCTGTTATTCCTTTATTCCATAATACCACAGAAGGTGTAAAAAAGTCCATTAGCTGAAATAATTCTGACAGGTAGCCCTAAATATTTATTTTTTCATATATGTATGTATATATATATATACATATATACACACACACACATATATATATATACACACATATACACACACAAATATGGAAACAATGGATGATAAAACATTTATTTTTCATCTATCAACCTATACTTAGTCATCCTTTGTCTTCTTAAGATCTCTCCTTACCTTATGTCTTTTCCTCTGTTCTTCCCCACAACTACTCAGTGTTTTGGTTTGGATATGAGGTGATGTTTTAGTCAGCTTTTTAGCTACTGTGACTAAAGGACCCAACCAGCACATTTGTAAAGGAAGAAAGGTTTATTTAGGGGGCTCATGGTTTCAGAGGTCTCAATGTATAGACAGCAGGCTCCATTCTTTGGACTCAATTGGAGTCAGGACATCATGGTGAAAGAGTGTGGCAGAGGGAAACAGCTCACATGATGATCAGAAAACAGAGAGACTCCACTTGCCAGACACAAATATATATCTCAAAGCCATGCTCCCAATTCCCACCTCCTCCAGCCACATCCTACCACTTCAGTTGCCACTCAGTTAATCCCTGTCAGGGGAATAATCATTGATTGGGTTAAGACTTTCACAACCCAATCATTTCTCCTCTGAAACTGCTTGCATTGTCTCACATGTGAGCTTTTGGGGGACTCCTCACATACAAATCACAACATTTCTCCCTTGACCCCCAGAAACTCATATTCATCTGGCAATGCAAAATACATTTAATCCATTCCCAAGAGTCCCCATAGTTTGAAGAGTTCCAAGATTGCTCAAAGTTCAAATCCAATGTCTTCCCTGAGGCTCAAGGCAATCTTGCACTGTGAGATCCTGTAAAATTAAAAGCAATTTAGAAGTATCCAATATATAATGATACAGAGTAAACATTTCCATTAACATAATTAGAGGCATAGAAAGAAGTGATGGGACTAAAGCAAGACCGAAATCCAGCTGGGCAAAAATTCCTGTGGTTCTTTGTCTGGTATTTTGAGCACACGGCATCATGATGTTTACTCCAAAGGGCTTAGGTAGCTCAGCCACTGTGGCTCTGTTGGTTGCACCCCAAGTGGTCTTTCTGTTGGCTTATCTCTGCTTAATTTCTGCAGCTTTCCTAGGATGATGCCCCACGTTACTGGCATTTCTTAAACTCAGGGATCTCCATTGTGGTTTAGACTTCCTTCTCAAATCTCTACATTTAGTTTTCTCAGGGGATGACCACAGGGACTCTGACCATGCTGAATTTTGCTTGGCCTCCAAGGCCTTCCTTGGAAATCTTTGTGGAGGCCTCCATGACCCCCTAACTTCAGCATCCTGCATTCCTGTAAAGCCAAAACCATGTGGTTGATGCCAAGGACGGCTGTCATCTCAAGCAGTAGCCAAGCCTCTAGAGACTCTGACTGCATCAGCTTCCAAGTGCCTGTATGGCTGAATATGTTGAAAAACTTCTTAGATCTCTTTGTGTGAGAAGGGTTCCTCACTGGTCTCTTTTCAGGAGAAATTTTACTTTTACTCCTTTGATTCTGAAATAGGAATGGTCTTGTCAGCTCCCGAGTTACGCTAAAGCCATCTTACTCATTGTCTCCAGGCAAAATCTTTAGCATTTCTTTAGTGGGGGTAATTTCTTTAACTGCTGCAAGTTCCTTAGCCCAAGTTTTACTTCCACCCTTCATGTCCAAGTTTTTCAAAAATTTCTGGTCTGCTTTCCATTCCTGATTATCACAATAAATTTGGCTCAAAGCCGCTGGCAATAGTCATGCCACTGCCTAAATGCTATGCTGTCTATAAATTTCTCCCACCAGATTAAGAAGTCTGGTGCTTTTAAAATCAGCTTCATAGAAAGTTTCAGGACATAGGCAAAATACAAATAACTTTTCAGCCAAAACATAACATGAAGGGGCTGTACTCCAAATTCCAATAGAGTTCTCCTTTTCTGAAACCCCTGGAGCTCTATCTTCACTGTCCATGGTCCTATTGTTATTTTGGTTTTCTGAGCTCAAACCAGAATCAGCCATTAAGTTCTGCTTACATCAAACTAAAGCATTTCCAGCTTGCACTGATAAACATCTTAAAATTTCTCCCACCGATTCCAAAAAGTTCAAAAATCTTCTGAATCAGATGGTCAGGTTAGTCACTGCAACAATCCCATTTCACTGCAAAAATCAGTTTCTGTTTTTGTCAGCTTTTTCACTGCTGTGACTAAAGTACCCAACCCTCAAAACTGTAAAGAAGGAAATTGTAAGGGGGCTTATATTTTCAGAGGTCTCATTCCATAGACAGCAGTCTCCATTTCTTGAGACTCAAAGTGAAGTAGGACATTGTGGTGGAAGAGTGTGGTAGAGGGAAACAACTCACATGATGATCAGGAAACAGAGAGAGAGACTCCACTCGCCAGAGACAAATATATATCCCAAAGCCATACCCCTAATTCCCATCTCTTCCAGTCACAACCTACAACTTCAGTTACCAGTCAGTTAATTCCTATCAGGGGATCAATCACTGAATGGTTTACGGCTCTCAGAACCCAATCATTTATCTTCTGAACCTTCTTTTTTTTTCTTATAGAAGATTTTATTTATTTATTTATTGTGTGTGGTGCTGGGAATTGAAGCCAGGGCCATGTGCATGCAAGGCCAGTACTCTACCAACTGAGCTATATCCCTAGCCCTGAACCTTCTTGCATTGTCTCACATGTGAAATTTTTGGGGACACCTCACATCCAAACTATAACAGTTGACCTCCAAAAACTCCTGTGTGAATGCAGGAGGTGAAAGGACTAGATTATGAGAGCTGTAACCTAAACAGTCCATCCTTATTTGAATGGTTAACTGGGTGGGGACTGTATGCTGGTAGGGCATGGCTGGAGGAGGTGGGTTACTGGGGGTGTGCCCTGAAAGGGTTCTTCTTCCCAGAGTACCCTTCTACTCTTTTTCTTTGCTTCCTGGCTACCATGAATGGAGCAGTTCCTCTTGCTATACAGTTCTTCCATGATATTTTGCCTCACTTAGGCACAGAGCAATGGAACTAGCCAACCAGGGACTGAAACCTCTGAAACTGTAAGCCAAAATATTCTTTTCCTCCTCTAGATTGTCATTGTCAAGTGTTTTGGTCTCAGAAACTTAAAGCTGACTAACGCAGTCTATCTCCTTGACTCTTCCCTCTCCCAAATTCCCACTATTCTCTCTCTATCCTAGAGGATTCTTCCAACTTCTTTTGGTACTGAGTTTCCTCCTGGAACATTTTGGAAGAATGGCATTTAACCCATAGTATCTTAGGCACTCTTTTAATTTATGCCAGAAAAACCAAGTATTTTTCCTACAATTTCCTCAAGGTATTATAGCATGGGGGCTAATCATGTGGCTAATGGAGCCATATTGTTGAATTTCAAAACTTGGCACTCATACTTCCTAACTATCCTTAAAATTGGGATTATAGTTGTGCTTACCACCTGATAGCATTGTTGGGAGGACAAAGTGAGTAAATACATGTGAGAAATTTTGATGACTGCTTATATAATAAGAAGCAACCTTAAAATATGAATTGTTTTTATTACCACTGGCTGATGATCCAAAGACTCATGATGACAGAAGGTGACTAATTTTCCCCCAAGGTAACACCTTCATAGCACCCTCAAGCTCTCCAACACTTGTTTAGTGTCCTAGGCACCATTCTCATAGAACTTCCTACTACCTGCAATAGTTAATTTACCTGCTCAGCTAGTTGGAATTGTAACTATTATAACTGAAAATAATTGTCATTTACAAATTATTTCTTGTAGGAAATATTTGATGTTAGCGTTGTCTTCCACAATGTCTATGACAAATAAAGAGCAGTAGAGGGTGCAGTAATCACCACAGATTGTAAACAGGGCAGAGTCCTGTTTTTAAAACCTGAGACATCGTATCTTTATAGGATGAGATTTGCAAATTAGCACTTACATCTTTCCATAAAGGGTCAGTAAACATTGACCTTGGGGCTATGTAGAAGCCAACAGGTCTGTAGGAGGGGAAAAAAAGGAGAGCAAGGTAGGATGAACTCCAATTATATTTTACCCATTGAGAGTGTGTTCAAATATCTCTTAGGTAAAGGTCAACTTCCAGACTCATCCTGGTCACTTGATAGAAACACAGATGTCTGGTTCTCACCCCAAGGAGATTTTCATGCAATAGTCTTTCAGATTCATTCTGAGAAGCATGAATACATATAAAAACATTTTTCTTTGTTCTTTTAACTTCAGAAGTCACACATTTCCATAGGCTATTGACACTTTTTTAAATGCCCCCTTTTTGCATGTGAAAATCATTTTCCCCTTCAAGGCTTGAGGGAATGCAGTCTTTTCTCTGACAGAATGACTACCTCCACCAATTAATTATTGCTCTTTATGTAGTGAATGGGATATGGAAAGTTTTCGGGATTGGGTCAGGAGTGTGTTTGGGGTACTGTGATTGTACTGCTAGGATTCTGCTGGCAGGCAGACTCCAATTTGTGCATTGGGATGGAAAGCTGTTTTTTTGTTTGTTTGTTTTTTACTTAAGTTAAAATAGCCAAGGGTTTGCAGCTGCCTAAAACATTTTCCAAGTAACCCATGTCAAGCCCCAATCAGTCAATTGTTTCCACTTATACAAATTGGACGCATATGTGGGTATTTCAAAACTCTTGATATCTGGATACAATCCACAGACATTCTTATTTATTGGTATGGGGTATAATTTGGGAGTACACATTTTTGAAATTTCCGCAGCAGATTCTAATATGCTTCAGAGATTGAAAGTCACTGGATTAAAGAAATATCAACGTGTATAACACAATTTTGGAGGACTTTCAACCATGTCAGAGTAACAGACATGAGGAGAAAGGAGATAAACTGGTTTCCACAGTCAGTTCCATAAAATCAGTCATTCAGGAGAGGGATCGGTGATACTGATGTGGAGGATGTCTGTGTGTGCCGTTGTAAGTTATATTAAAGCAGATAATTGGCAGTGATGCAGATGATAGACTGGGAGGCATTATAACAGCTTGTAACTGGGTAGATTTGAACCTAGGATTCACACCTAGGAATCACAGATGCATTTGATTCCAAACTCATGCTATTATTTTCCACCTGTCATCAAATTTAATATTCATCAGAAGCCCTGGAAAGATTATTAAAATCCTTTGGACTATCCCCTAGCAAATGTTTGTGCAAATTGTTTTTGGCAATAGAATTAATTGGTCCTTTGGCTTTCCAGGAAGAAAACTATGCATATTTAACTCCAATGCATAAAAGACATAACATTAGAGCTGACCTAGATCAAGTAGAACTTTATGGGGATTCAGTTTAAGCCAATTTGCAGTTTCTCCTTAATCCATTCTCTATGGCTTAGATCTTGAGGGTTTCCCTCAAAGAGGAGAACTTCCTTAGGAGGTTTGAAATATGCTTTTTGAATCTCTACTGATTTATTTTTAATTAATTTATTTGGTACCAGGGACTGGACCCAAGGGTGCTTAACCACTGAGCAACATCCACAGCCCTTTTTATGTTTTATTCTGAGACAGGTTAAGGTACATTGCTCAGGACCTCAATAAATTGCTGAGTCTGGCTTTGAACGTGTGATCCTCCTGCCTCAGTCTTCGGAGTCACTGGCATTACAGATGTGCACCACCACACCCAGGCTCTACTAAGTTTTAGAATGCGGAAAAATTACCTCTGAAATTACTATAATGCGGAAAAATTACCTCTGAAAATTCTTGCAAAATTGTGGAGTAAATGTACAAGAGTGTTAATTCAGTTATATGAATAGAAAATATTCTTAGAGATAATAAAAACATCAGTCAAGGTAAAAGACTAAAGGGTAAATCAATTATGATAGTTAAGGTAACTGGTAGTTACTGAGCACTTAATATTGACCAAGCTCTACACTGGATACTCTATGTATATTACATCATTTATCTTTATCAATAATTGTGTTAAGTGGTATAAAAGCAAAAGTTGCAATGGAGAAAAGGAATACTACATTGAATCACAATAGGAAGAAAGGTCAGAACACACTCTGAACTCAATTATGAAATAAAGGGTGAGAGGTTTTTCAAACACTGGGTTGTGCTACTGGAGAAGCACTGCAGGACATTAGGGGGCAGTCAAAGGCCATCTGAGTTTATCTACTGACTTCATCCTATGAGAAATTAAGCTCATATTTTCATGACAGAAGCTACTTTTGCAACTTAAAAGGCACCCACCAAAGTTAGGCTCTCACTCTCCTATAGACAGTGAGAAAAAGGAGTTCTTATTTATTGATTATTTCATTTCAGAGGGATGACTCCTGGGTACTTAAGAGAGACTTATTCCTGGGTTGTAAAAATGGCAGTAGGCTTTTAAATAGACATATTGCAAAAGATCAGAGGAAGAAGTTAGCAAGTTTTCTAAGTAAATACTATTAGGAAAATGAAAGTCAGAGGCCTTGAGTCAGTAAGAAGCCTATTTAAAATTTAATCAAGCTGCAGGGAGCATTAAGGCCATCTTGTCTATAGATACTATTAAATTCTCCTTTTTACAGATGAAGAAATTGAGGTTTAGAAAAAGCAAAGTCTTGTTCAAGATTACACTTCTATTTTGTGTAGAAGTCAGATAAAATCTCATGTGTCTTTCATGTAAGCATAAATTTAACCACTTTGTGATACTGCATTTATATCCAGACAATGTTAAACCATGAAACTTTGAAAAAGAAAGAAGTACATGTCTGCAAAAGGACACATTTAAATTCATTCAAAAACTAGAAATGTTGATTGATATTTTGGTCTCTACAGCAACAGCAATTGAAGAAGGAAGTGACAAAATCAATTGATTTGTCTTTCCCTTTATAAATCCAAAAAAGAAGATATAAAAAAGAAAAAATGGTAGTTACATTGAGAGAGTTGGAAGTGGGTGAAAAGAATTTCAGTGTTACACAATTCTAAGTGTTTTTTAAAAATTTTTTGTCTTTGTTTTGAAAATGTCTTAGGTTTATACATAAGAAAGCAAAAGAAAATAGAAATGGAGAAAGGAAAACAGAAGAGAAAATGGGAGAAAGAAAAAAATCAGAGTGGGAAAAAGAGATAATGGAAGGAGAAAGGGAGGAGGCAAAGGAAAGTTGAGAGAGAAAAACAAGAGCATTATAAAGGAATAAATAAGAGGGAAAAACATTGGAAAAGGAGTACAATAGAAGGGAAGAAAAAGTGGCAGACACAGAAGTAACTGAAAGACAAAATAGAAAAATAAATTATACAATGAAGAGAAATAAAGAAAAATGGAAAAATAATATTTATGTGAGTAAAATGATGAAGAAAAAAGAAAGAAAATAAGGATAAAAGGTATAGAAAAGAAAGAAATGAAAGGAGGGAGGGAGAATGAGGAAGAAATGAAAGAAAGAAAGACATAACCAAATTACAATGTTTCTTAACTGCTAACATAGGGCTACAAGTTGCCTCTCAGAATTGTGATGGCATCTTTCAAATTTTACTTTCTCTATAAATTCTGGAGATCAGTGCTCTATCTGAAGTGTGTGTGGCAAAGATTTTCTCCCACTCTGTAGGCTCTCTCTTCACATTGCTGATTGTTTCCTTTGCTGAGAAAAAGCTTTTCAGTTTTAATCTATCCCAATTGTTGATTCCTGCTTTTATTTCTTGTACTTTGGGAGTCATGTTAAGGAAATCTGGACCTAGGCCAACATGGAGATTTGGACCTATTTTCTCTTCTATTAGGTGAAGGGTCTCTGTTCTAATTCCAAGGTCCTTGATCCATTTTGAGATGACTTTTGTACAGGGTGAGAGATATGGGTTTAGTTTTATTTTGCTGCATATGGATTTCCAGTTTTCCCAGCACCATTTGTTGAAGAGGCTATCTTATCTCCATTGTATGTTTTTGGCAAGATTACAAATAACCCAGTCAATTAATAGGTTAAGGAAATGAGCAGACACTCCACAGAAAAAAATCTGCAAGCAATCAACAGATACATGAAAAAATGTTCAACATCTGCAGTAATAAGAGAAATGCAAATCAAAACTACCCTAGGATTTCATCTCACCCCAATTAGAATGTCTATTATCAAGAATACAAGCAAGCAACAATAGGTGTTGACAAGGATGCGAGTGAAAAGGTACACTCACATTGGTGGTGGGGTTGCAAATTGGTGCAGTCACTCTGGAAAGCTTTATGGAGATTCCTTAGAAAACTTGGAATGGAACCACCATTTGACCCAGCTATTCCAGTCGTAGGCCTATACCCAAAGGACTTAAAATCAGCATACTACAGTGACACAGGTACATCAATATTTATAGTTGCTCAGTTCACAATAGCTGGATTGTAGAACCAACCTAGATACGCTTCAATAGATGTATGGATAAAGAAACTGTGGTATATATACCCAATGGAATATTCCTCAGCCATAAAGAGGAATAAAAGTAGGGCATTTGCTGGTAAATGGATGGAGTTGGATAATAACATGCTAAGTGAAATAAGACAATCCCCCCAAAACAAAGGCTGAATGATTTCTCTGATAAGTGGATGATGATATATAATGGGGGGGGAGTAAAATGGAGGAAGGGTGGATTGTATAGACAAACATCGGGGGTGGGGAGGGGACAGGGGTGAAGGAAAGATAATAGAATGAGACAAACATCATTACCCTATGTTCATGTATGATTACACAAACAGTGTGACTCCACTTAATGTACAACCAGAGAAACGAAAGTTGTACCCCATTTGTGTACAATGAATCTAAATTTAAAACATAAAATAAATTTATGTTTTCAATCATGATTTGCATCTAAAAAAATGCATCTCATAGAAGAAGTTAATGTAGTCATGGTCACTAGATATTGAGAAGGGTAGGGGCCAAAAGGAAAGAGGAATAGAGATTAGAAAGTAGGTACCAACAAGCAGAAGAATGAGAAGTTTTACTCCATTTATGTGTGATGTGTCAAAATGCATTCTATTTTCATGTATAATTAATTAGAACAAATAAAAAAGTAAATAAAGCACTCCTAAGATTCCAGATCAAGACAGATATCATACAAAGATAGGGACAAGCATATACACATGCACATCTGTTCATGCTTACTCACGAAACAACCTGGAACTGAACTTACAAAGATATTCCTAAATATGGGCTTAAATTCCCATATATAAAATGTTTAAATAAATTTGTTCATGATTTAGTTGGCCTTTCATAAATTCTTCCTATTCATCCTAATGTCTCAGGATAGAAAGTCACCAGATATATGGGTGTTGTCCTCAATGATCAACAGAGAGAAAGTGAACGGAGGGCTTGTTGCTCTGCAGCTGGGATCTGAAAACTGCAAGGACCTTGAAGACAAACCTAATCCCCTGCCAGTTTAATTAATAAAGTTTTATTGGAATATAAAAATAAAAGAAAGTGGGTGCCAAAATACAGTTAGAAAGAATGAGTTCTATTCTTCTATAGCATAGTAGGGTGACCATTGAAAATTTTAATATGATTCAAAATAACCAGTAATGATATATCTGAAGTTTTCCCAATACGTAGAAATGATAAATGTTTCAGGAGATGAAAATATCAATAGCCCTGATTTGATCATTACACTTTGTAGACATACATCCCAGTTATCATATTCTACCTCACAAATATCTCCAAATATTATATGAGTTAAAATTTTTATGTTTTTATTAGGGCATTATATTTAACCATAATTGTGGGGTTCCTTTTGACACAATCATAAGTGCATATAATATAGTTTGCTAGTCCTTTGTCCTCAGTGCTTCCCCTTTACCTCTCCTTATCTCTCCCTCTACTGGTCTTCTTTCTTTCTATTTATTTATTTATTTATTTATTTATTTATTTATTTATTTATTTTAATTGCCCATTATAGTTATACTACAGTGGAATTCATTGTGATACATTCATACATACATATAAGTTGGTAAATATCATTCCTCAGTAATTCCTCTTACTCCCTCCTCCTCCCTTTCCCTGGTCCTACCACACAATTCTCCTTTTATAGAAAGGTTGATGTTACCCTCACAGAACAGAAGTAGGAATCTTGTCAGGGGTATTCCCTATTCCTTTCATGCACTCCTACTGACCACTTGCTAGTTTATCAGAAGTACTAGAGCAGTTACAAGGAGTGAGTAGGGCTCTGTACTTACATTATAAATCTTAGTGATTTTCCTTCTAATCATAAGGAAGAAATTATCTGATCTACTAAGATAAAATCTCCAGGAATTCACAATTCCTGTAAAATACTCTATGACACTACTTATGTTAGGTGTCAAAATAGTCAAATTCATAGAAGCATTGATTAGAAGAGTGGAAATGTCCACCTAGTTCATCCATGCTGTTGCAAATGGTAGTATTTCCTTTTTTTAAGCACACTCACCACATTTTATAATTAACAAAAATATTTATTAAGGAGCATGATGTTTAATTTCCATACATTTGTGCATTTTTTAGTTTTCCTCTTTTATTTATTGCTAGTTTCATACCATTGAGTTTAGGGGAGATACTTGATATATCTTCAATCTTGTTCAATTTGTTGAGACTTGTTTTATGGCCTAATGTATAATCCATCCTGGAGACTGTTATATGTGTGCCTGAGAAGAATGCCTATTCTCTTCCTGATGGGTGGCATCTTCTGCATATGGCAGTTAGGTTCATTCACAATCCATATTTTATTGTATATTCATTAAAAATTTGTTGGTGCTACAGATATTTCAATACTTTTTTCTTTTAACTTCTAGATAGGAAGTAAGTATGATTTACACATTACCAGTGCAGAATTAGAGTATTCTGAGTTTTACTATATAATTACCTTTACTAGGAAGTTTTATACTTTTATGTGCTTTCATGTTGATAATTAGCATCCTTTCATTTCAACTTGAAGAAACCTTAGTATTTTTGGTAAGTCAGATCTAGTGTTGATGAACTTCCTCAATTTTTGCTTGTCTGAGAAAATCTTTATCTCTCTTTTCTTTCTTGATATGTTATTTTTCTCTTTCAGCACTTTGAATATTTCATCTTACACTCTTATGAGCTGCTGAGTTTCTTCTGAGAAATTCATTGATAGACATAATAGACATTCCCTTGTGTAAGACAAGTATCTTTTCTCTTAATGCTTCCTAAGAGCATCAAGAGTATACTCTGGTTCCTTTGAGTCCCCATTTCTCTTGCATAATTCCAACCTTCCTCAACCAGACATTCAGTCAAAATGATCACCTCAGTATCTGGGTTGGTTGAGGAAGAAGTGGGACTATTGGGCTGTACAGGTGGGAGAACTAAGTACTCACTAAGCACACTCTCAGTTTCCCTTGTGTGAGAAATCTTGGGCAGAGGGGTTTCTCTGTTGTCACTGAGTTGTGCCAAATATGAGGAGGGTTTATACAAATAAACATACTGTTCTTACCTTATTCAATACATCTATTATTGGAATATTTTACTGCAATGATCTGTTTTAACTTCTCTGCTCAACTCCTGCAAAAGTACTCGTATTCATGAGAAGTTGTCAAAATTGATTTTTCTGTAGAGAGTTGACAGTTAGAAACAGATTCTACCATCTTGCTGTTATCACTCAGTTCTAAAATTTTTTTTGATGGTTTTTGTATGCCTACCATAATTGAATATTTTAAATGAACACTAAGCATACTTTAAAAACAGAATGTTCAAATAATTATATAAAATAGATTCAACAGTTTTCTCTCATACATGCCTATTCTTGACTGTTCTCTTAGAAACAATAACACTGATTATTTGAATCTTTATCTATACTCTCATTCTTGCTACAGTTTCTTTTTTATTCCAATGAATTCTTATTTCTGTTTATAGTGTCAATTCTTAAATTTTATTCAAGGCAAAGTTCATTATATAGTGAGGATATCTCTGTAAAGGAAAATTTTCTTTCTATAAACTACATCCTGAAATGGTGCAAAAATGTATGTAGACATAGGTTGATACATTTAACAGTAGGGCATTTCCTTTCACTATTTCTGCTTATGATCCATTTGGTAGACAAGTTACATCTTTGAGCCACAGTTATGAAGGTGAGTTGCTTAAGTAGTTTTGGTCTAAACTCCAAGTTATGGAGAACCTTCTGGATACATGTTTCTTTTATAACAGTCCCTCAAAAGTGTCTTTTAGTTGGAAATTTATGAAGAATATGAACAGGTTTCTTGGGAATGACTATAAACCAGTGGTTCTCAAACTGATCCTGTCCTTGAATCAACCTGAAGAACTTGTTAAAAGATTCCCAAGCCTCACATTGTTTTTGTTTCACATGGTTAGAATATTTTTCCTGCCTCATTATTTTTATTGCTGGATCTTAGGACTTGTTTATGCAGTCTCTGTCAAAGGGATTGAGTCATTATGCCATAGAATAGCCCCGCCCAATGGAATATAATGTAAACAATGCATGCAATTTTGTATATTCTAGTAGTTTTGCTTCAAAAGTAAAAATAAACAAATGAAATAAATAATAATTTTATTTGACCCAATATAACCAATATATTATAGTTTCATTATGCAAATAATATGAAAATGTGCTGAGATATTTTGCATTATTTTATATTCATATTAAGTATAATTTTGGATTAGTCATATTTCAAATACACAATAGTCACATTTGTATACATGGTGCTCTATTAGTATAGATCTAGAAGACCTTGGTTGTGCCTTTATAATGTTGCAGTGATGGCTCTACTTCAAGTATTTCAAGTGTTCATCTGTATTTTTTTAATGTACATCATTCCTGCCAAGCTGTAGCAAAATGTCATTTTAATTGTGTTTGAACTGAAAATATATCCCTCCTGGTGCATGGCAATGGTTACCAGATCATTTTATTTACGATGCCACAAACATTCTATGGGAAATAGTAGGTATTTTATTCATTCTTGCCCAGGATTATGTGGGTTTTATAAATACTTCACAGTGCGTATTTGGTACACTATAAAAATTGACTACCAAGCTTGAATCCATTTACAATATGAATTATATGTGTAACATCAGACAGAAAGTAATGGTCAACAAGAGTTATTTGTGATTAGAAATAGCATTTTGGGAGTGTGTAGGGACTGGTCCAAGAATTATGGCCCAGAGAGGTAAGGACCAACTGATAGAATATATATAAGAACACATGTAAGAGAAATTATGAGAGGATAGGATAGAAATACATCTGTATTAGAATGGATTGACATTTAAAATCATTAGATTAACAAAAAATTAGGCTAGTGCTTTGGGAATTTTATTAGATATAGGAATGTATTTCATAGGAAACCCAGTCAAATATAGAAATTAAGTGGTGTAACAAGAAAGCAATATTTAAAGCATGCATTTTGGAATCCCAAAAGGCAAATTCCATATATTGTAATGTTGTTTTCAATTAAGAAAACCCACTGAAGCAAAGTATTGTCTATTTATAATCAGAGCAACAGAAATAACCAAAATTTTTGTAGAGAGATGAATTTATAGGCAAAATATAATCATGCCAAATTCTAATTGATTGAGTGTTTCTCACAGAATCTTGAAAAAACTGCATTGCCTATGAATAGTCATGCCAAATTAGAAGGAGCAGAGAGAGAAAAATGAACAAGATAGGACAGAGAAAAAACAGAATACCCCAAGGATGGGAAGGAAGAATAAGATATTTCATAAAAAAAATCAGAGAAACATTTGCAGTAAAGTATAAAAACAAATCAAAGAAAAGAACTATAGGTATTTCAGTTCAGATGCTTTTGATTTTAAGTAGGAGAAAATTCAACTCAAATTGTTTTAAAAAATGAAAGAAATGTATTAGCAAAACATTGTTGGAAAAGTCTAGGAGCAAAAATTCAGGCACTAGCATTCTGGTTCAGTTTGTCTCTGATTTCTTCAACTCTACCCTCCTCCTGTAGCAGTTATTTTTCAGGATATTCTTCCTTATTGTATCAAAATATTTATAGCAGTTACAGTATTTACATCTGTACACTGCACTTTGATACAAAATTCCTGACCTTTATTTTGAACCAAAGTGAACTAATGGTGTCTAGAGGAATACTATATTTTCATATTGCTTTAGATTAGAGTTATTGAAAATTCATAATTTAATTGATATTGCATAAGTGAAATTGTGCTAATTGGATTATGCTTCTCAGTGCTCAACCCTGGAATGAAGGTTAATCCTACCCAAATTGCATGACTGTCTCACAGTGAGGGATGGATGGAATGGATTCTTTGTAGACAAAATAAACAATCCACTTTAACAGAGAATAGGAAATGTATCCTTGGATGATGTATCTGAGAATATATCCAGAGAAATTTCAGTTAATCAGTCTGATATAATTAAAGAGAAAATCTTGGTTTCTTTTACATGTTTAACAGATGCCTGAATCCTTTGCAAATAAATGACCATATTGCATTTTAGCACAATTATTATAAAGAATTTGGAAAGTTATTCTATTAAATAAATATATAATCATTAAACATAATAATTTAAAACATCTTTAATTAAACAGAATGCAGTGGTATCTACATTGAGATATTAATAAACAATTCACTAGATGGATATAGTTTGTTTATTGAGTCACACCAGTAAAACCCATCTGTTCCTTTTTATTTCTTCCCAAGTAAACTTTTCTGTTATATATGTGTGTGTGTGTGTAAAATATATATATATATAATATATATATATATATATATAACTCTCTACTTTCATATATATATATATGAAAGTAGAGAGTTAATAATTAGTGGATCAATTTGAGCTATTTAAAAAGACTATTTGTATAATATGAGGATCTTGATAATCTGTAAATGTTGATCCTTAATGGTTTTCATTTAAAATAAAGCCTTGATACTATATCAGAGTTGATCAAGAGTATTGTTTTTGTGAGAGTCTCTTTTATTTGACTGTGCCTTTGTGTGGGGGTAAGTGTGTGTGTGTGTTTTAATCTAGGAAAGTGTTGTCCAAGAGCAATATGAGAGAAGTACCATGCAATTTTATACTTATTATCTACTTTAAAAATATATTTTAAACAATATACTTTAACAATATATAGTAACCCAGAGTATTCAAAATATTATTTAAACTTTAATTCAATGAAAAGAAGGATGAGACATTTTGTCCTTCTTATTGAGTTTTCAAAATGTAGTGTGCATATTATACATACCAATTTGGGCTAACTGCATTTCATGTGCTCAATAGTACAATGTAGCTAGTGACTCTTTGTTATGGTTTGGATGTGAGGTGTCCCCAAAAACTCATGTGTGAGACAATGCAAGAAGGTTCAGAGGAGAAATGATTGGGTTGTGAGAATCTTAACACAACCAGTAATTTAATCACCTGATAGGGATTAACTGACTGGTAACTTAAGTGGTAGGGTATGGTTGAAAGATGTGGGAATTTGGGGGTGTGACTTTGGGCTATATATTTTTATCTGATGAGTGGAGTCTCTCTCTCTCTCTCTCTCTCTGATTATCATGTAAGCAGCTTCCCTCTGTCACACTCTCCTGCCTTAAAGTTCAACCTCACCTCAAACCCCTACGAATGGAGTCAGCCTTCTATAAACTAAGACCTCTGAAACTGTGAGTCCTCAAATAAACTTTTCCTCCTCTATAATTGTTTGGTTGGATCTTTTAATCACACTGGTGAAAAAGCTGACTAAAACACTCTCATACTATGCAGCATAGGACTATTTATCAATAAATGTTCTCTACACAATTCAACAAGTGTGAATATTAGTCAAGAGTTCAATGTAATCTCTACTATATAGAATTGTCCTAAATATTTGTTAAACTTTGCTTCTACTTACTTTAATGATATACTCCTCTTAGTTTGGTCTAACGCATATTCAATATAATTTAATTTTATGTGCTGAATCTATATTAATCCTTTTAAAAGAAATCCAAATTCTACTACCCTTTTCCTATCATTCTTTTTGACTTTACTCAGATGAATGCCAAAGGCTGCCATAATTCTACATTTTTTCAAAATTCTCTCCCTTTCTAGACTATTTGTCCATACCTTTTAATCTGTATTCTTAAACTTCTGGCATTAGCTCAAAATCAACTATCCTAAGGTATTTATAGTATTTTTCCTTGTAGTGTTCATATTCATTTACCAAGCAATTAAAATTGAACAATATTTCTTAAGTTCCATATCTCTAGCTTCATCTATAAACTTCATTCAGATAGCAAAAATATTAAGAAACATTTTTGTGCATTGGTAAAGCAATAACAAAATAGATAAAGTGACAGATACAATCCATCTTCTTGCAATGTGATGGTATTTCCAAATGCCATTTAAGTAAAATTAATATCAATGGGTTACTAGGACATATTGCAAAAGTCTTACTGATGTTAAAATGAGGTTAAAGAAACACAAGTCATAAGGCTGTAATTTGAACAAAACTGATGGAAAATCATAATACATACTGTGTCCACATATCTTCCTAACATATAGTTGCCTCCCTATTTTCTTCCATCTTGACTAAAGAGTGTGAACTGTGGAGTCATATGGCCTTGGGTTCCAAGCTATATCACTCACTAGTTGTGTGACCTTGAGCCACTTTTTTTGCTTCTCTAGTTATTAGATTTCTTTATATAAATTAGGACTGATTAATTTATCTTATGGTTGTTGGGAGAATTAAGTAAAATAATTTAAGCTTGTTTCTAGTTAGCATTAAATAAAATCATTATTGTTTTATTAATAATAATAACCATGTAAATTCTCTTCTGTATAATGTGACTGCATATTAATTACTAATATAATATAACCTGGACCTCAAGAGGCAATTTTTGGAGTATAAGCAGATTTGCTCATTTCACCACTCTTAAAAATGTAAATCTCTTTAAATGTTTTTGTTGGTTCTTTAAAGTTATACCTGACAGCAGAATCCATTCTGATAATATTACACAAGCATGGAGTATACCTTATTTTAATTAGGACCCCATTCTTGTGGAGGTACATGATGGTGAGATTCACTTTTCTGTATTGATGTATGTATTTAGAAAGTTAAGTCAGATTCATTCTACTTTCCTTTTCCTATCCCCCACCCCTTCTTTTCATTTCCCTTTGTCTAATGTACTGAACTTATTCTTTACCTTCCCCCATTTTTGTGGGTTAGCATCCATATTCAGTGAAAACATTTGGCCATTGGTTTTTTGGGTAAGCTTATTTAACTGTGCATGATCATCTCCAGATTTATACATTTACTGGCAAATGTCCTAAAGTCATTCTTCTATATGGCTCCATAGATCAGCTATTGTGAACTGCCCTGCTATAAATACTGATGTGTCCACACCACCATAGTAGGCTGATTTTAAATCCCTTGGATACATACCAAATAGTGGGATAGCTGGGTTAAATGGTGGTTCCATTCCAAGTTCCCTGAGGAATCTCCATACTGCTTTCCAGAGTGGTTGCACCAATTTGCAGTTCTACCAAAAATAAATGAGTGTACCCTTTTCCCCACATCCTCACCAATATTTATCTTTACTTGTATTCTTGTTAATTGCTAGAGATGTTGAACATTTTCATGTATTTATTGACCATTCATATTTCTTCTTTTGAGACTGTTCAGTTCCTTTGATCATTTATTGATTGGGTTATTTGTTTATAGTGTTAAATTTTTTGAGTTCTTTACATATACTGGAAATTAATGCCCTATCTGAGGTGCAGATGGCAAAGATTTTCTCCTATTCTGTGGGCTCTCTCTTCACACTCTTGTTTCCTTTACTGGAAGAAGGTTTTCAATTGCAATATTTGTTGAGGAGGCTATCTTTTCTCCAATGTATGTTTTTGGTGCCTTTGTCTAGCATGAGATAACTGTATTTATGTTGATTTGTCTCTGTGTCTTTATTCTGTTCCTTTGATCTTCTTGTCTGTTTTGGTGCTGCTAATACCATGCTGTCTTTTTACTATAGCTCTTAGTATAACTTAAGGTCCGGAACTGCAATGCCTTCTGCTTAGATTTTTTATTATTTATTTATTTAATATAATTTTTTTTGCTAAACATTGCTTCGGCTGTTCTGGGCTTCTTATTTTTCCAAATGAATTTCATGACTGCTTTTTCCATATCTATGGAGAACACCATTGGCATTTTGATGGGAATTGCATTGAATCTGTATAGTGCTTTTAGTAATATACTCTTTTGACAATATGAATTCTACCTATCCATAAACATGGGAAATCTTTCCATTTAAAGTTTTCCTCAATTTCTTTCTTTAGTGTTCTGTAGCTTTCATTATAGAGGTCTTTTACCTCTTTTCTTTTTGAAAAAAATGTGTGGTTTGTAAGTAGCTTAAAATATGAGGTTACTGATTTGCATTGATAGTTTATTATGACTGAATCAGCACTTTGATTCCTGGCAAAGCTATTCATAAAATTACTGTATTTGATACAATATTAATCATCCTAGTACAAGTAGTGAATATTTCATTCTCACAAAAAACAGAGCTTTATTGCATACCATTTTTAAAAAGAGAGAAATTAGCTAGGCATAATGGTGCATGCCTCTAATCTCAGTGGCTCAGGATTTTGAGGCAGGAGGATCACAAGTTCAAAGCCAGCCTCAGTAACTTAGCAAGGACCTGTCTCAAAATTTAAAAAAAGGACTAGAACTTAGCTCAGTAGTAAAGTACCTCTAGGTTCAATCTCCAGCACATACACACAGACACACATGCATACACACGCAATAGAGAGAGAAAATAATTGTGCACAATAAAACCAATTTTATACATCTAGTTTAATTGTGTATTCCATATCAATATTTTCCATTTATTTCATTTTTATAGTTATAATTATGTATAGCATTATTAAAATCATTATCATACCTTTACATTTTATTTTGAATCAAATTAAAATGGCCCTTAGTACTTTTAAAACTTTAACACTCTTATTTATCCATTACTAATATATGTGTTTGTAAATGCTACACATTATTGAATGCTACTGTATTCTACCAATTCTATTCAGGGTTAATTACATAATTTTAAGGACCCAGTGAGAAAGGAAAATAGAGTCTCTTGGTAAAATGGAAAAAAAAGGTGTCCTTTTTCTAAGGTCGTTCATTGCCAAACTGTTTACTACAGATGCTAATACAATTTCACACTTCTATCAGCAAAGTATTTGGGCTCCACTTTCTCCATTGCCAGGACAATACATATTACATCTGTCTTTTTTATTACAGCTATTCTATTGATGCAAAACAAAATCTCATTGATACTGTGACTGGCATTCCCTATGGACTTTTTTGAACAAGTTTCAACGAGTATATTGACCACTTACAAATCTTCTTTGTATGAATGTGTATTCAAATACTTTTCTTGCATTTTAATTAAATTGTCTTTTAACTATTGAGTCATAAGTGCTCCTTATATATTTTGGGTATAAGCCTCTAAGCAGATACATGAAAAGGGAAATATTTTCTCCCATTCCATGGCTTGTGCTTTCACTTTCTTGATAATATCCTTTTTTTTGCCATTCTTTTTTTTTTTTATCCATTTAATTTTGATCCATTGAACACAAATGGAGTACAGCTATTCTTTCTCTGGTTGTACACAATGTAGAGTCACACCATCTGTGCATTCATACATGTACACAGGGCAATGATGTCTGTCTCATTCTGTTATTATTCTTGCCTCCCCAGACCCCACCCCTCTGTTCCCTCTATGATAACTACCCTTCCTCCATTCTTGCCTCCCTTCCACCCTGCATTATGCATCATCATTCACTTAACAGAGAGATCATTCGGCCTTTGGATTTTTGGGACTGGCCAATCTCACTTAGCATGACAGTCTCCAACATCATCCATTTACCTAAAATGCCATAATTTTATTCTTCTTTATGACTGATTAATATTCCATTGTGTATATATACTACAGTTTCTTTATCCATTCATCTATTGAAGGGCATCTAGGTTGGTTCCACAATCTAGCTATTGTGAATTGAGCAGCTATGAACATTGATGTGGCTGCATCACCGTAGTAATCTGATTTTAAGTCCTTTGGGTATAGGCCAAGGAGTGGGATAGCAGGGTCAAATGGTGGATCCATTCCAAGTTTTCTAAGGAATCTCCACACTGCTTTTCCATGTACCCATTTCACCACATCCTTGCCAACACCTGTTGTTGCCTGTATTCTTAATAAAAGACATTCTAATTGGGGTAAGATGAAATCTTAAGGTGGTTTCGATTTCCATTTCTCTTATAACTATGGATGTTGAACACATTTTCATATATCTGTTGATTGCTTGTAGATCTTCTTCTGTAAAGTGTTTGCTCATTTCCTTGGCCCATTTATTGTTTGGGTTATTAGTATTCTTGGTGTAAAGATTTTTGAGCACTTTGTACATTCTGGAAATTAGTGCTGTATCTGAAGTGTGTGTGGCAAAGATTTTCTCCCACTCTGAGGGCTCTCCCTTCTTCTCCACTTCTATTCAACATTGTCCTTGAAACTCTAGCCAGAGCAATTAGATAGACCAAAGAAATTAGAGGAATACAAATAGGAAAAGAAGAGCTCAAACTATCCCTATTTGCTGATGACATGATTCTCTATTTGAAGATCATAAAAATTCCACCAGAAAACTTCTGGAACGCATAAATAAATTCAGTAAAGTAGCAGGATATAAAATTAATGCTCATAAATCTAATGCATTTTTATTCATAATGATGCATCCTCTGAGAGAGAAATTAGGAAATCTATACCATTCACAATAACCTCAAGAAAAATAAAATACTTGGGAATCAATCTCACAAAAGAAGTGAAAGACCTCTACAATGAGAACTACAGAACATGAAGAAAGAAATTAAAGAAAATCTGAGAAGATGGAAAGATCTCCCATGTTCTTGGATAGGCAGAATTAATATTGTCAAAATGGCCATACTACCAAAAGCGCTGTACAAGTTCAATACAATTCCAATTAAAATCCCAATGATGGACCTCATAGAAATAAAGCAAGCAATCATGAAATTCATTGGAGGAATAAGAGACCGAGAATAGCTAAAGCAATTCTTAGCAGGAAGAGCAAAGCAGGGGTATCACAATACCAGACCTTCAAATATACTACAGAACATTAGTAACAAGAATAGCATGGTATTGGCACCAAAATAGACAGGTAGATCTGTGGTAGAGAATAGAGGACACAGAGACAAACCCACATAAATACAGGTATCTCATACTTGACAAAGGAGCCAAAAACATAAAATGGAGAAAAGATAGCCTCTTCAACGAATGGGAAAACTAAAAATCCATATGCAGCAAAATGAAACTAAACCCATATCTCTTACCCTGCACAAAACTCAATTCAAAATGGATCAAGGACCTAGGAATTAGACCAGAGACCCTGCACCTCATAGAAGAGAAACTAGGTCCAAATCTCCATCATGTTGGCCTAGGACCAGATTTCCTTAACATGACTCCCAAAGTGCAAGAAATAAAAGCAGGAATCAATGATTGGGATAGAGTCAAGCTAAAGATAGTATCCTTTGAAACACAAAGGTTACTCATTTTCTTAAAGTCCAAACTATGTATTTAAATATTTGTTCTTTTGTTATGGTAATTCCCCTCACTCACCAGGAGTAAATCTTTATTTGAAACCAGAAATTAAAACTTAATTTTGCTTTTAGTGAAGATGACTTTGCCTAGTGCATTGTATGTATCTCCATTTCTTCTAAGAAATATATATATATGAAGAATTTTATAGTTGTAGCTCTTATTGATAAGCCTATCATCCATTTTGAAGCAACTTTCATGTAAAAAGTATGGATGGGCTCCACTTTCATTCTTTCACAAGTGGATATACAGTTGTCCTTGTTTGTTCATTTTTGAACTGTTTTAGCCTATGTATCTCAGTGAGGTATTTTTTAAAGCTAGATCATGTTATTTTAGAACATTGTAGAATTACTAGTGGATTCTAAACTGGTGTTAAACTCATTTCTTCCCTTCCATTAACCAGTTATTAAATAAAAAATGGATTTTAGGTTCTGGCTAAAATGGGCATGATATGGTAGAGGAATTCTACCACAACTAGCTGAATAAATCACAGGACCTTGAAATATAGAGTAAAAAGGGTGTATATCCCCAAATTCCTTAATTCAGCCTTCAGTGAAGTAAAATATGTATCCAAAGTCACAGAGATTTATTAATAGAAGCCATTGTAACATATATAGTCTTTAAGAATAGAGTGAAATGAAGTTGAAGTAGCCATTAGTCTAGAAAACATGTATCATTTAGATACTTCAAAGATGAGAAAAAGAAAATACAAGTGATATTGAGAGTAAAAGTCCCCTCTTACAATTTTAAACATATAGTTTATGAACTATGGAACTTTTAGAAAGAATATGTCTAAATTGCATTCTAACTTAACTTTTGTCAGCCAAATGGATATAAACTGATATTTCATCATAAACTTATTTTCATGTTCCTTTCACTAGTCAATTTGTATTTCTTTTTTTTTTTTTTGAATATTTATTGCTTTTGGAGGCTTTGTAATGATTCATCACCAATATGGATGGTTATAAAAAGTACTCTACCAGAATATGGCATAGCTTTACTTTTCATTATTTCTTGAAGTCATTGCAAAATATTTGTCTTCCTTTTTCATAAGTATTGTTATTTTTATAGATTCAAGATCTTTTATTAACAGCTACTACAAAGAGTAGGATAGCTCAATTAGATTACCAAGTAAAAAATCATTATACAAACCATTTTACAGCATTATTGGAAGAGTGCAACCACCTGCAGCTGCCTGAATCCCCTGGGCAGAGCTCCGATCTTCAGGCGCCATTTTACGGAGTCTCCTGGAGAGAGCTCCCGCCTGCGGTGGCCTGAGTCCCCAGCCCCAGCGGGGATCTTAGGTCCTTTGGTGAGATTTACAGCATCCCTGGGCAAGAGCAACCGCCTGTGGTGGCCTGAGTCCCCACGGGGAATCTCAGGCCAGTCGGTGCCATCTTACAGCATCTCCAGGAGAGAGCAACCACCTTCAACTGCCTGAGTCCCCAGAGCAGAGCTTGGGCCTGCCTGGGCTATCAAGCCCAGTGTCTCCATCACTGAGCACAGGTCTGTGCCCCCACCCCAACTTGGTCTAGTGCCCAGGCCCACACCCTGGCCCGTGTCTAGCACCTGTGCTGCATCTCATTGTCTATCAACACCAGGTCGCCTCTGCCCAGAAGCATTGATCATTCCCAACCTGGAGGTAGTGGGACAGCAGCCTTCTTGGGTCACCACTTGATCAAGCACCTCTTAAACATCAGGCCACTGAAAAATAAGAGGTTTGAACTGTACAGTATATTTTTATGGCAGAACGTTTTTAAATTAATTGTAATACTATGAAGATTCCTAATATACCCACTATATTCCTACATTTATTAATATGCTTATCACTCTATCTCCCTCCTATATATCTGTTTCCTTGGAGAATCTCTTTTTTCTCACTCTAACAACCTGTTTCTTTTAATTCCACTTCCACTATTCATATGACATAGAATATCAATAGACTCACTTCTTATCTCATTAGTGTTTTGTCCTATACCCCTCCTCATTCTCCCTGTCCAACATTAGGATTTGCAGTCCTTACTGCAAACTTATTGGTTATGCTGTAGATAATAATTTGAACTCATCTCTACTCATTACTTCAAGAAAGTCAACTATTTTAGATTATACATGTCTGTGAGATCAATCAGTATTTGCCTGTTCCTGACTTATTTTTCTTAGCTTAATGTCCTTCAGGTTCATCCGTGTTGTCACATATGGCAGAATTTCCCTCTTTTTGAAGTCAGATGAGTAAATACCATTGTGCATTTGTGTGTACACACATACCACATTTTTTTCCTATCCCTTCATCCATTGATGGACATTTAGATTCTTTGCTTCTATATTTTGGCTATTGTAAATAATGCTTCAATGAACATTTTATTTCATTTTTATCACTCAGGATGAATAATTTCAGCTTTGTTGTATATACCCAAATATGGGATCGCTGGATTATATAGTAATTTTCAGTATTTTGAGGAACTTCTGTACTTTCCTCCATAATAGTTGTATTAATTTACATTCTGACCAACAGTGCACAAGGATTTTCATTTTTCTACATTTTTGCCAGCACTTATTATCTTTCATCTTTTTGGTAATATCCATTCTACCAAGCATAATGTGGTATCTCCTTGTGGTTTTTAAACTTGCATTTCCTTGATGATGAATGATGATAAACATTTTTTCATATATCTGTTGTCCATCTCTGTTTTCTTGTGAGAAATCCTTTTAGGTCTTTTGCCTGTTTGGTGGTTGGATTACTTTCTTGCTATTGAGTTGTTTGACTTATTTATGTAGTTTGGATATTAGCCTCTTATCAGATATATCTTTAGCAAACATTTTTCTCCCAATCCATGGTTGTCTCTTTATTCTACTAATTGTTTATTTTGCTGGGTAGAAGTTTCTTTTTAGTTTGAGGTAGTCCCATTTGTTTATTTTTTATTTGTTGCCTCTACCTTTTGTGCCATATTCAAAAAATCTTTGTCCAGTTCAATATAATGGAATATTTCTCCTGTTTTTTGTTCAGTTAGTTTTATAATGTTAGATTTTATGGTGAGGTTATGATTCCAGTTTCAGTTGATTTTTCTACATAAAGTAAGGTAAGGGTTAAACTTCATTTTGCTTGTGATAATTTAAGGAAATTAAAATTTAAAATTTGAATTTTAAAAGTACATAGTAATTTAGATATTTACATCAATCTGATTTCATGTTCTCAATATACCTGAAGGGATATATTCATGGTTTGCTTTACATCTGACCATGTATAAATACCATGATAAATGAATTTGGGGAAAAATAAAATCCTTTAATATATCATGTGTTTTCTCTTTATTCCTTTTATTATTCCTGTTATTATTTTCATTTTTATTTTATCATCAAAGTAACAATTCGTCCTGGTGAAAATTCAGTTTTAAAATATATTCAAAGAAGGGATGTTGACTTTCAACACAAAAATAATGCAGTACAAATTACATTTTTCTTATAGTCTTTACTGACTTGTAAAATTGTATGTATAATTTCCCATGGAGGAACTATTCAGTCTTAAATTTTAAAAAGCCCCAAGAATCAAATAAATTTTCTGGAAACCACTTGTTATATTGTTCTCCCCCTCAAATAAAGTATGAACAAAATAATGTATCATTAGTAAAGCTATGATTCATCTATCAAATACATACATATTTGATTTCTTATTGATTTTATGCTTAGGAGGAAAAGAGAATCATGATAATGAAAAAGTCCTCAAATGTCACTCTCTGATATTTAGACATTCTATGCATAATATCAGTCATCAATTTAAAGCTCAAACTACCCTCTAGAAAAACTGAGCAATTTTTGATAAGAAATATGCTCACATATATTTTATGTCTTTTAGATGTAAAGACAGAAGAATAAATGAATCCTCTTCATTCTTCCTATAGATCTCATGTGAATGTGCCAAGTCTGATGATGGTAGAAATTATATTAAAGCAAATAAAAGAAAACTAGGAAAAATTTCCCTTTCCTGAAGAAAAATCAATCTCAAACAGTTTCTACTATTGTATAATATACTTAATACTATCTACTTAACAGAACTTTGAATGTCAAATGAAATAATACAGGAATAGCTCTTAGAACTCAGCACACATGAAGCACTCCATAAATATTGGCTTTTATTAACTATCCTTATACAAATAAATTGGTAATTTCTTCTTGATTTGCAATCTATTTGTCTAGGTCTGGCCAATAATTGCTAACTCTCCTGGAATGGAGGGATAACATTCTTATTTTGAAATTGCTAATTAAATGGCTTGCAAGGTGCCTTTATTGACTCTAAAGGTCATTTCTTTATAGTATTGAATAGAGAGCTTTTCTCAGGTAGAAAATCTACATATATGGCTGCATAAATGTAGAACTATCATGAGGTAAGCCAATTTTGAAGTGTAAAATTATATATTATCACGTTGGTTTTAATGATATTCTTCTATTTGTATTTAGTCTTGAAGGTATTGTTCCTGAAAGATGAGGGCACCTTGAATTAATTTGAACTCTGATACAATCTGAAAATTAGACTCAACAATTTGAAATCTTGTAAACACTTTCTGAAAAGCTTGGTTTCATATTTTCTTGAATGATAGGTTGCCACAGTGAAACTACTGCTAAAGAGACTATATGATGAAATTTTAATAACTCATTTAATGGTTTGGTAGCTTTGGGCTATTGACATTCTAGGAACTACACTGTCCATTAAAACAGTGATGAAATTTGAAATTTCAAAACATGTAGCAATTTAAATCTGGTATATCAGACTTATAATAAACCACTGTCATTTTAATCATTTTTCTCCACAACTGAAGTTCTCTGATGTAGTTTTCTATTTCTTTCATCTGTTTCTTATCATAAAACATTATTCATTTGTTCTAAGAGTTGTTAAAGACCTCTATTTAAAGAATACAAGTTTCCAAGATAGAGTTACATATACTTTCAATATTTTCCAGGCCTTTGCTTCAGTCATTATTTAATACATTATTCAATAATCAAAGTATTAGATAGATTACTTTCTATGAACAATTAAGTTATGCAAAAAATATTTATTAGAGGTAAAATAAATCAGGAAATACTATCTTTCTTGAGATAAAGTTTCGTACAAACAAAATTTACTCCACAAAAATAAAAAAAAATGAGAAATCTAATTATCTTACTGGAAAACATTCATCTCTCCAGTTTGAATTTTAAAGAAAGGCTCATTTTCTCTTGTGTAATTTAAGAACATGGAATGTTCAAGTCTGACCCTTTGAGAACTTTTAGTTAAGCAAAATAAATTCATTTTGTCCATTTGAAACTGAGGCTTAGAAAGATAAAATGACTTGTTCAAGACCACACAGCTGAATTTGCAAAGCAGATTAGAATCTATGTGTTTAATTTCCTTTTCTCATGTTCTTTCTACCATATAATATAGGAAAATAAAGTTTCAGTAATTTGAAGCACTTATTATTATAACTTTCCCAATAGTCCTATTTTTGCTTTCTGCAGTAAGCAAATTAAATGCTGCATCTTTCATAAGCATTTGTTCATATAGTTAAATATTGGCAGTGTATTCTTCTTTCCTCATTATTTTTCTTCTCTAAATTCCTCATTTCTCGAGATACTTTCTTAGACAATTTCCAATTTGTTAAAATCACTATCAAATTGAACACACATCTAGATAGATGTGGTTGAATATTGATCCTTCTTAATTTCTACCCCGACTTAGTTTTTTATTTCATCTTATAAGAACCTTTATTAATATATATTATTTTATTATCTCTTATATATGAGGAAATGAAGGTTCAGGGATGTAAAGGGTTTTGTTGGTAGTCATGGCATTTAAGCATGTATGATCTCTGTATGTTTTTCTAGCATATTCCTACAGATAAAAATCTATTGACAGATTTTATTTTCTACTATATAATACTGTTTTATCTACAAAGAATAAATTCCCTCTCCAAATTGTTTTCAATAAAATTATTATCTAGATAAGATACTATAAAACATTTAGATCCAAAACTATTTCTTAAAAATAAGAAAAATTATGATAGAAGTTTATAGGAAGGAAGAAAACAAGGAATAAAGAAACCTAGCATTTAAACACTTCTTATATGATTACCAAATTCCAGATGTTGTGTTGGCTGTTTTCCCATACAAAATACAAACCCTTACAAAATCCAAGAAATGGAAAAATTATTCATCTCATCTCATTTTAAAATAAGAAAGTTACTGAGGTTGGGAGTGAGACTAGAAGAAGCAAATAAGAAATGTACAGTTTGCATAAAATTAAGCAGTTTAACTGGCAGAAGTTCGTATTGGAGAACAGCAGGATTCAGAATTGTAATCCATAGTAACTAAATTAGTTGAATTTCCAAGATGTCATTTTAAAAGCATTGGAAGCAATTAGTTTCAGTGTCAGATATGCTAATTTTTCAAATATATCTGAGTCAAATAAGGACAAGAATCTTGTATCCTTGTTCTCAGTCATATTTAATTTTAGAAACAAGAATACTACTGGAGTTGGTAGTTGTGAGGGAATGGAAAAGGGAAGAAAGGTAAGATGTCCGGAAGAAAAACAATGTTCTTTTAAATGTTGTTAAAAATTAAAAAATGTTGTTTTAAATGACCAATTGGAGTATTGGAGCTCTTTCTCCCTAAGTTCATTTTTCTTTATTTCTTCTTCCTTTTTTAATATGCCACTAATTTTAAAAATGAAAATCTTTTGATTATAGGCAACAACTAACAATCTTTCTTCCTGGCTAAAAAGCTTATTCTTCAGGGTTTCCTAATCTACATTCTCCGAACTTTCTCTTACATGTATTTTATTCTCAGCCTATCAAAACGGCTGGGTCTGTGGCTCAGTGGTGGAGCGCTTGCCTAGCATGTGTGTGGTCCTGGGTTCGATTCTCAGCACCACATATAAATAAATGAATAAAAAATAAAGGCCTATCAACATCCAAAAATATTTTTAAAAAATTAAAAAGTGCATACTCACATTCTCCTTAAGCCTTGATTTTCTACAGGTGATCTAAATTGCATTTGATTTATGCTGGAATCTCTCTTTACACTCTTGATTGTTTCTTTTGCTGTGAAGAAACTTTTAGTTTGATGCCATCTTATTTATTGATTATTGATTTTACTTCTTGTACTTTAGGAGTCTTGTTAAGGAAGTCAGCTCCTGAGCCAACATGTTGGAATATTGGGCCTAATTTTTCTTCTAGCAGTTTCATGGTTTCTGGTCTAGTTCCTAGGCGTTTGATCCACTTTGAATTGAGTTTTGTGCAGGGTGAGAGAGAGGGGTTAAATTGCATTCTACTGCATAGGAACTTCTGGTTATCCCAGCACCATTTGTTAAAAAGGCTATTCTTTCTTTAATGTATGTTTTTGGCACCTTTGTCTAGTATCAGATACCTTTATTTATGTGGGTTTGTCTCTGTGTATTCTATTGTATTCCATTGATCTTCATGCCTGTTTTAATGGGTAGTACTCTTCAGTTTTTGTTGCTGTAGGTCTCTAGTACAAGTTAACATCTGGTATTGTGATGCCTCCTTTGATTTTCTCACCAAGGATTGCTTTGTCTATTCTGGGTTTCTTATTTTTCCGAATGCTTTCCCAAAAGCAGTTACAACTGCTTTTTCTAGTTAGTTCTGTGAAGAAGATCAGCGCAATTCCAGTGGAAATTGCATTGACTCTATATAGTGCTTTTGGTAGCATGGCCACTTTGATATTATTAATTCTGTCTATCCAAGAACATAAGAGGTCTTGCCATAATCTAAGGTCTTCTTTAATTTTTTTTTTCTGTAGTGTTCTATAGTTTTTGTTGAGGTGGTCCTTCAACTCTTAGACTAATTCCCAAGTGTTTTATTTTATTCATTTTTTGAGGCTATTGTGAATGGGATACTTCTAATGTTTTTTTTTCAGTACATTCATCATTGGAGTTTAGGGATGCAGTTAATGTATTAGTTGTGGTCTGGTATCATCCAATTTTGCTGAATTCATTATGAACTTAAAAATCTTATGGTTGAGTTCTTTGGGTCTCTGAAATATAGGATCATGTCATCAGCAAACAGATAATTTTACCTCTTCCTTTTTAAAATTTTTATTCCTTTAATTTCTGTCTCTTGTTTGATGCTCTGAATAGAGTTTCAAGGAGTATGTTTAATAGGAGTTGTGAAAATGGGCATCCTTTTCTTGTTCCCAGTTTTAGAGGAAATACTTTCAGATTTTCTCGATACAGAATAATGTTGGCCATGGATTAAAATGTTAAGATAAGGCCTTTTATCCCTAGATTTTCTAGTGTTATTTTTTTTAACAAGAATGGGTGCTGGACTTTTTCAACGGCTTTTCAGTGTCTATTGAGATAATCATGTGATTATTGTCCTTTATTGTATTTGTGGTGAATTATATTTATTGACTTCTGTATGTTGAACCAAACTCACATCCCTGGGATGAAATCTCCCTCCTTGATCATGATGAACCATATTTTTAATGTGTTTTCTATGCAGTTTGTCAATATTTTATTAAGAATTTTTCCATCTGTGTTCATCAAGGATGTTGGTCTGAAATTTTCTTTCCTTTATATGTATTTGTCTGGTTTTGCTATGAGGGTGATACTGAGTTTGTATGAGTTTGGCAACATTCCTTCTTTTTCTATTTCATGGAATAATTTGAGGAAGGTTCGTATTAGGTCTTTTTTAAGGTCTAGTTGAACTTGGCTGAGAATCCATCTGGTTCTGGGCTTTCTTTGCTTGGAAGGCTTTTGATGGCTGCTTCAATTTAATTACTTCAAATTGATCTTTTTAAGTGTTCTATATCCTCATGGTTCAATATCTGTAGGCCATATGTCTCTAAAAAGTTATCAATGTCTTCAAGATTTTCCAGCTAATAATAATAAGTATAAAGTTTCAAAAATAGTTTCTGATGATCCTTTGGATTTCAGTAGTGTCTGTGGTAATATTTCCTTTCTCATATCATGTTTTGATAATTTGAGTTTTTCCATCTTTCTTTTGGTTAGTTTGACCAAAGGTTTATCAATTTTGTTTATCATTTAAAAATACCAAGTCTTTGTTTCATTGAACTTTTTATTTTTAAATATCAATTTCATTGATTTTGGCTATGATTTGAAATTTTTCCTGTCTTCTACTTATTTTTTTTTTTTTTTTTGGTACTGGGATTGAACTTAGGGGCACTCAACCACTGAGACACATCTCCAGGCCTATTTTGCAATTTATTTAGAGTCAGGCTCTCACTGAGTTGCTTAGCACCTCGACATTGCTGAGGCTGACTTTGAACTAGTGATCCTCCTGCCTCAGCTCCTGATCCCCTCGAATTACAGACTTGCGACACTGCACCTGGCTTCTACTGATTTTAATGTTGGTTTCTTATTCTTTTTCCATGGCCTTTAGATATAATGTTAGATTATTTATTTGGTGTCTTTCTGTTCTTTTAATGTAAAATGTAGGAGCTGGATGCTATGCAGTTTCCTTTTAGAACTTCGTTCATACTGTCTGAGTGATTTTGTTATATTGTATCACTATTCTCATTTACTTCTAAGTTTTTGTTGTTGTTGTTTTTGTTTCTTCCCAGATTTCTTCTGCTATCCATTACTCATTCAAAAGTGTGTTATTTTATCTCCAGGTATTAGAATGGTTTTCCTTTTTTATCTTATTGTTGATTTCTAACTTCATTCCATTATGATTTGACAGAATGCATGGTAATATCTCTATAATTATGTATTTGCTAAGATTTGCTTTTTGACCTGTAATATGTTCTATTTTAGAAAATGTTCCATGTGCTACTGAGAAGAAAGTGAATTAAGTAGTTGAGGGATGAAATATTCTATAGATGTCTATTAGATCCATATTCTTAATTTTATTTTTTAGTTCTGTAGTATCTTTACCTATTTTTTGTTTGGATCATCAATCCAGTTGTGAGTACCCAGTTTTAAAGTCACCCAGTATTATTGTCTACTTAATTCTTAATATTGAGAAGGATTTCTATGATGTACATAGATTCTCTGTTTTCAGAGGCATAAATACTTTCGTTCATTTTATTTGTTGATGTATGATTCTTAAGCAATTGGAAGTGATATTCTTTGTCTCTTGGATTAATATTGACTCTAAGTCCACTTTTTCTGTTATAAAAATGGCTGCCACTGCTTGTTTACAAATACCATGTGAATGGTATTTTTTTCCCATCCTTTCATTTACAGTCTGTGGATATTTTTGCCTATGAGGTGAGTCTCTTGCAGACAGAATATTGTTTGGTCTTATTTTTTAATCTGATCTGACAAACTACATATTTTGATTGAATAGTTCAGATTACAAATTTAGTGTTATTATTGATAACTTATTTTTATTTTCTGCCAATATGATTTATAGCTAATGTTAAATTGGACTTGATTCTTCTTTAATTTACTCTTCTTTCACTGTAATTCCTCCCTCTTGTGGTCTTCATTTTAATTTTTTATTTCATCTTCATGAAATATTAATTGAGTTTATTTTGTATTATAGGCTTTCTAGGTAGTAATTCTTTGGCCTCTGTTTATCATTGAAGGTTTTGATTTCATATTCAGTCTGAAGGTTAATGTTGCTGTGTGTAGTATTCTTGGTTGGCATCCATACTATTTAAAAGCTTGATATATATTATTCCAAGACCTCCTGGTTTTTAAGGTCTAAGTTGAGAAATCAGTTGATATCTGAATTGGTTTATCTCTACATGTCACCAGTCTTTTTACTTTTGCAGCATTTAAAATTCTATCCTTATTTTGTATGTTAGTCATTTTCAATATAATGGGTCTATTGTGATTTTGTGTATTTGGAGTCCTGTATCTCATTCTTAAATTTTGGAAAATTTTCTGGTATTATTTGATAGAAAAGATTGTGCATTCTTTAGCACAGTTTCATACCCTTCAACTAAATTTGGACTTTTAATGCTTAACCTGATTTCTTGAAAATTCTGTTACTGCACCCAACATACATTCCTTATGGTTCCCTTCATTTGTTGGATTATGGACTGTGTCTTTGAGACCTGAAAGTCTATTAAGAAGTGCTATTAACTATTGCTGATACTTTCCATTAATTTTTTTTTATTCATTTAATTTTGATCCATTGACCACAAATGGAGTACAGCTATTGTTTCTCTGGTTGTACAAAAAGTAGAGTCACACCATCTGTGCATTCATACATGTACACAGGGCAATGTTGTCTGTCTCATTCTGTTATTATTCTTACCCACCCACTCTGACCCCACCCCTCCCTTCCCTCTATGATATCTATCCTTCCTCCATTCTTGTCTCCCTTCCACTCCACATTATGCATCATCATTCACTTATCAGAGAGATCATTCAGCCTTTGGATTTTTGGGATTGGCTAATCTCACTTAGTATGACAGTCTCCAACATCATCCATTTACTTATAAATGCCATAATTTTATTCTTCTTTATGGCTGAGTAATATTCCATTGTGTATATATACTACAGTTTCTTTATCCATTCATCTACTGAAGGGCATCTAGGTTGGTTCCACCATCTAGCTATTGTGAATTGAGCAGCTCTGAACATTGATGTGGCTGCATCACTGTAGCAATCTGATTTTCAGTCCTTTGGGTATAGGTCAAGGCGTAGGATAGCTAAGTCAAATGGTGGATCCATTCCAAGTTTTCTAAGGAATCTCCACACTGCTTTCCAGAGTGACTGCACCAACTTGCAATCCTACTAGCAATGTATGAGTGTACCCTTTTCCCCACATCCTGGCCAACACCTGTTGTTGCCTGTATTCTTAATAAAAGACACTCTAATTGAGGTAAGATGAAATCTTAAGGTGGCTTTGATTTGCATTTCTCTCATAACTAGGGATGTTGAACATTTTCTCAGAAATCTGTTGATTGCTTATAGATCTTCTTCTGTAAAGTGTCTGTTCATTTCCTTGGCCCATTTATTGATTGGGTTATTAGTATTCTTGGTGTAAAGATTTTTGAGCACTTTGTAGATTCTGGAGATTAGTCCTCCATGTGAAGTATGTGTGGCAAAGATTTTCTCCCACTCTGAAGGCTCTCTCTTCACATTGTTGATTGTTTCCTTTACTGAGAAATTTTTTTTTAGTTTGACTCTATCCCAATCATTGATTCCTGCTTTTGTTTCTTGTGCTTTGGGAGTCATGTTAAGGAAATCTGGTCCGAGGCCAACATGATGGAGATTTGGACTTATTTTCTCTTCTATTATGTCTCTGGTCTAATAAATACTTGGGAATCAATCTAACAATAGAAGCGAAAGACCTCTACAGTGAGAACTATGGAACACTAAAGAAAGAAATTAAAGAAAATCTGAGAAGATGGAAAGATCTCCCATGTTCTTGGATAGGCAGAATTAATATTGTCAAAATGGCCATACTACCAAAAGTGCTATACAATTCCAATGCAATTCCAATTAAAATCCCAATGATGGACCTCATAGAAATAGAGCAAGCAATCATGAAATTCATTTGGAGGACTAAGAGACCCAGAATACCTAAACAATTCTTAGCCAGAAGAGCGAAGCAGGGGGTATCACTATACCAGACCTTCAACTATATTACAGAGCAATAGTAACAAAAGCAGCATTTTATTTGCACCAAAATAGACAGGTAGATCAAAGGTACAGAATAGAGGACACAGAGACAACCCACATAAATACAGACATCTCATACTTGACAAAGAAGCCAAAAACATACAATGGAGAAAAGACAGCCTCTTCAACAAATGGTGCTGGGAAAACTGGAAATCCATATACAGCAAAATGAAACTAAACCCATATCTCTCATCCTGTATAAAACTCAACTCAAAATGGAACAAGGATGTAGGAATTAGTCCATTCAATTTTTAATTTGATTTATTGCTTGTTTTGTTTGAAGTTTTCCCATTTTTAATTTTTTTCAGAATCATTAATTCTTTATTAAAGTGATCCTTCACTTCCCGGATTTCATCTCTTATTTCACTCCTTTCATCTTTCAGTTCATAGAACATTTTAACTGTGAACTCTCTAAATTTCTTCTCTGTCATTTCCTCCACTTTGGTGTCAATGAAGTCTTTTGTTTAAATATTTTGGGTTGTTTGAAATTGTTTTTTTCTCTTGCTTTTTCATATTGTTTGTCCACCCCTCTATCAATATAGTTCTCAATTCTTTTTTTAATAAAGAATACTTTGTGAGCTTCTTTCTTTTAAGAGTTCTAGGTTGGGTGTATATCCAGATAATAGTGTTTAAAGTCAGTGTCTAGTCTCTGCTGATCTCAGAGAAGTCACTGAGCTCTATTTACTATAATCAATTCAGAGCCAAGCCTTGTTCTGTTCAACCTCATAAGAAACAAAAACTTGTTGCAATTGTTCTCCTCAGTTCTTCAAATTAAGTTTTAAACCTATAATAACATTCTGGCATAAATAAAAAATTAGTTGTTAAATTTAATCAACTTACTATACCCTTAAGGGAGGGCTAAAATGGGGAGGAGAAAAGATTGGGCAAAAGGAGAGGAGAATGAGAGAGAGAGAGAGAGAGAGACAGAGAGAGACAGAGAGAGACAGTAGCAGATAATGCAACAGGATGAGTAGGGGGATAAAAGGATCAAGCATAAATTAGATCTAGGAAAATAAACAATGATTGATTCCAATTAATTTTTAAAAAATTAAATGAAATACATTCAAATGGGTTGAAGTTATAATGTTGGCTATTGGGTTAACAATTGTTGTTCAATTTAATGAGTTATTTATTTGATCAAAGTTGACTTTATAGAATAATCCAAGTTTAGGTTAAAAAATACTTGCTGAATCTTGATTTTTGTTTCATTGGAGTTTGAACAGTTAGCAGATATCTATCAGTCTTTGTCTGGATCTCTGTAGAGTTGCAGGAACACATGAGCCAATTCCCTAGTTGCTATGAACCTCCTATCAGCAGTTTTTGGTTTGTCAGCTCAGGGGCCTGCAGCTGACTGGAGGGTGCAGTGTGATGGTTGGTCTGCTTCTATAGTATGCAGTAGTTCAGCATGCAGCAGGCTGTAGACTGTCCCTATGATTTCTGTGGGTCACTGTCTACCTTCTCCCCTGTATAGGATCCTGTTCAGTGTAGTGAAAAGCCTGGTGGCTGTCTACAAACACAGGAACTCTGGCTGTAGGTTTTCTACAGGTGTTCTGTTGTGAAGTATTCCCCTGGCTGATACCACTCTCTGAGTTACTGTAGTAAAGTGTTTCAGGTGGTTTCCATTGCCCCAGGTTGTGAATGGCAGATGTTAATTCCCTTTGTTTAGTAAGTCAGATGCAAGGTCCTGTAGGTATCCAAATAATGCCCTGTCACTTGCCAGTTGTGATCATGGATCAGGCTATGCACCAGTTAAGGCTGAGATCAGCCCCTTCTTACTGCGTAGACTCTGGTAACTTTCTGTCAGGTCTCTGTCATTGAATATTCAGGCAGCTTTCCTCTGGTAAGGTCCCACAATCCTGCAGACCATCCCTAGGCTTACCATGTGCATCTCCCCAATGTCAGTGGTCAGGGCCTTGTCAAATCCACTTTCCTCTGTTCAGGGCTAAAGCTACTTCATTGATCTGTCGGAGTGGAGCGATGGGATACTATTCAGAGCTTTCCACCTATGCCTGGATCAAGCTGAGCAGGTTTAGGTACAGTTCCTGACACGTGTCCCCACCAGAATGTTTCCCTACTTTACTGTGAGGGAGAGGGAGAAGGGGGTTTCAGCAAATTTTGGCTAGTAGTGACCCTTCTAGAAATTATTTCTGGTGGATTTTTAAGAGGTCTGGGAGTGGGGACGCACCATGTAGATTTAAGGGGGTGACTGCTCAAATTTTTTTCAGAATTTGATTTTAAGTTGCACTGTTTAGGGACCCTTCTGTTATTATCATGTTTTATATTTTGTCTTTCCAAATATTTTTATGTGGGTGAGCTTAAGAGATTTTGTACTCCAACCCCATCTCTCTCTCTCTGTTGCCCCTCCCCCTTCTTATACCCAGGTTCAAGTTCAGGTTAGGGGACTGAGTTTATTTCTAATCTGGTAACCTATCTTCCAGTCTCTTCAGGTGTCAGATTTTGTGATATAAAGTCTTAGAGCATTAATTTTATCACCTACCTCTAAATTTTGCTTTTCCTTAGCTGCCTCTATTCTGTGGTGTTAGGAGGAGACCCACTGCCTAGTTCACTTCCGCCACCTTCTCTCTAGTATAAGTTCACTTTTCTTTGAATATTATTAACACCACCAAACTGGAGATCTCAGAGAACATGCACTTTTTAATATTATAAGAGTAATAGCCAGTAACAAAGGTCTGGCTTGTGAAGGAGAAGGGAACGCAAATATATTGCTTTTATATCCAAGGGAGGTAACAACATTTTACATGCAAGCAAGCATAAGGGACTATTGTCTATGTAGAAGAATTTTCTGGCTCCCATGCTGTCAATTCGTCAGAGTTCCAATCATTTTATCATTATAGAATCATTCCCTTTTGTTAATGCTTCACATGTTGTATGTTACCCTGATAGAAATGCAGTCATCTTGAAGGAACATCAGATTGACCATTAACCTGCTAGTCTGTATTATGTTTTAAGATTATCTAATAATGTCTAGATCTGTATTTATTAATATGATAGCCACTAGTCCCCATATGGTTATTTAAATTTCACTTAATTTAATTTATTTAGTATTAAAGAAAATTAAAAATCCATTCCCATAGCGATGCTGGGTCCATTTCAAATACTCAATTGGCACAGTGGCCAGTGATTTTCATATTGGATGGCACAGATTTAGAAAGATTCCATAACTGGAAGAGTGTTCTATTGTTTAGTACTCATCTAATGGTAATGTTATATGAGCTAAATAATTTGTAAAAGATCAGAGTCTAGGAATGCACACTTGGAACATGAAGTCTATGTGGGGTTCTAGAATCCTGTACAGTAGAAAATCCTGGGTTCTATGTTTATGGCGAGGTGGTATGATACACAAATAATAATTAAACTCTGTTCTCTTATCATGGTCATACAATTAGCTTAGGCCTACTATACAGAAAAATAATTCTGATGTTTAATATGAATGTTTATCTTATATTTCCAACTCATGGTGAAGCCATAGCCCAGCTTTAATTTTAAAATATAGTTATTAGTATAATGACTGCATCAATTAATTAAGGTGTCTTAGAGACCAATCTTTAAAAGTAATTTAGTCCACTTCAGAGTACACTTAGTCTTTTGAAACAATTATGAAATATTAACTTATACTTTCCCTTGAGTTTTACTAATAAGGTATTGCTAGTTGAAATTAGTTCACATTAAGTACACTGAAGTCACATTTTGTACAGTGTGAATTTGAATCTAAGTGATAGCTAAGAGCACTGTGCATATTTTTAAATATAGCATTTCTTTTAATGTGGTTTATTTTTCTAGACATTGAATTTTATTTTAGGGAAGTACATATATAATTAACACTAATGCCATCTATCTATATACATGATACAATAAACCTTTATTTATAATATAAATAGAGTAGATGACATGATTACTCTTCTACCTATGGTTGAAATTCTTTTTCCCTTGAGGCCTATAGCAGGCGGTCGTATAACCTATTGTAATCCTCTTCCCTTCCATGCTGCTATAATCTTTTAGCCATTTTGTAGATTTTTGACACCTAGATCATAATTTTTTTCTTCATGCTAAGTCATCATTGATACCTTCAAAGTTCATGTGGATGATTCATCTTCCATATTAACTTCATAGTATCTTCATCTCAGCTGCAACAACTGCCACATTTCATTTATCTATGTACAGAACTGCTTCAGATTTGAAATTGTAAAACTATGATCCAAACTTTCCATTCTAGGCAGTTGACTTACTTTCAGTAGGAAATTTAACTTCTTGGCCTCTTTATTGTCTATCAACATATCAGCTTCTAGTAGTCCTCAGTCCTTTGATATCCAGAAAATATCACATTTCCCATTAATGTTTCTCTTGCTGTGTACTTCTAATGTCTTTACAAATAATGTCCTACAATGCTCAATTATTTCATTTTTCTGCTCTCTCTCCAAATACCCCTAGGTTTATGAGCACTGCTGGAGAAGAAAACAACTGTGCACATAGGCATTTATATAAATCCATGATGGCTTATCTTAGACATTTTTCCAGTATTGCCCAATGATATGTTTTGTATATTAACAGCTAAATTTGTATTTTGTTCTACAGAACAGATAGTTCAGATCATTAACCATTTTTTTCTAGTCTTCTATACACTCAATTTGTCTGTTTCACATCTTGTTCTATAAAAGTGTATCAAGCCAGGTGCACTGGTGCATGTCTGTAACGTCAGCAATTCCGGAGGCTAAGGCAGGAGGATCTTAAGTCCAAAGCCAGCCTCAGCAATTTTGCAAGGTCCTAAACAATTTAATAAGACCCTATCTCAAAACTAAAAAAAAATCCAAAGGGCTGGTGATTGGATTCAGTGGTTAAACACCCCTGGGTTCAATCCCTGACATCAAAAAACAAAAAAAAAAAGCAAAAAATAATCTATCGGCCTGACACTGAAAATCTTATTGATATCTACTCTAATCTTGACTTCCACTCATATTTTGGTGAAGAAAATTGATAGTCTCTTCAATGGATGGTGTTGGGAAAACTGTATATCCATATGTAGAAGAGTAGATTGGCTCCTTATCTCATACTACATTGGTATAAGGCAACATATAGAAAGGAAGAGAATAATTGCAACTCATTTATTTGATAAGAAGTTAATTTCCCAAATGTGTAAATAATTCCTCAAGCTTATTAGCAAAATGATAAAATAGTATTTTTTACCAGTAAAGAATTTATTTTCTAATATGGCAAAAGAATGAAGATATTAAAAGGGGACAAAAACATCTTCTCTTTGTGAGCATTTAGAGACTTAAAGTCCATTCCCAGCCAAGATCTTATTTAATTGGTATAAAGAGTTTTATTTTAGTTTTACCAATGCATTATAATTGCACATAATAGCTGGATTCATTATGTCATATTTGTACACATGCATGAAATGATTTAATTATCTCATTCTCTTTTACTTTCCCTTTCCCTATCCTTCTCCCTCACCCTGATCTACTTTTTTCTACTCTACTCATCTCTCTTCTATTAATAATAATAATAATAATAATAATAATAATAATATTTAAAAAATGGGTTTAGGACTTGAATAGTCATTCTCCAAAGAAGACAAGCAAATGGCCAACAAATATATGAAAATAGGCTCAATGTAACTAATCATCAAAGAAATACAGATTAAATAATAATATCACTTCACATCTGTTAAGATGACTATTATCAAATAATAGTACATTAAAAGGCAACAATTGTAATAGATGTGGACAAATTGTAACACTTGTAAATCACTGGTGGAAATTAAAAATGGTCTGTGATGGGAAATAGTATAGGGCTTCTTCAAAAAATTTAAAATAGAACTGCCGTGTGACCTAGTGAAGTCACTTCTGTGTATATGTTCAAAATCATTGAAATCTGGATCTGAAAGAAATGTTAGCACTCCTATGTTCACTGCAGATATTCAAAATACCTAAGATGTTCAAACAACCTAAGTATTAATGGACAAATGATTGGAGAAATATTGCATCTAGATAAAATTGAGTGTTATACAGCTTTAAAAAAGAAATATTGTAATCTGTGACAATATGGATAAACCTAGAGATGTGCTGTGTGACACTGTACCTATAGATAACTCTATTGTATTACATACTTAAAACCTCTGATAGAAGGATAGATCTCACTTTCAGTGTTCCTGCTAAATGAACAACTGCAACAATAAAAGAGTGCTTGTAAGTGTGGGCTGTTTTGACAAATACATTTTCTTGTGTAACTACCACAAAAATCAAGGTACATTTTAAGGTCTTTTTTGAAATTTCCCTTAATCTACCCCTTCACCCCAGGCTCTGACAACCATTGATCATATATCTGTCCCTGGAGTTTGCCCTTTCTGGAATGTATATAATAAATGTAATCATATGTTGTATAGACTTTCATGTGTGTCTTATTTTATTTACCATAATGTCTTTGAGATCCATCCTTGCCATTTTTGAGTAGTACCCCATTGTATGAATGTACCACAATTTGTTTACACATTTACCAGATAATATCCATCTGGGTTATTTCCTGTTCCACAGAATATTATCCTGTGCTCTTCTTCAGGCTATAGTTTCCCTCTCTATTAGGATATTAGTACTCATGATGTTAACTACTTTAACCTTTACAATGCTGATTCGAAAAACTCCTTACCCAATCCAGAGTGATAGTTGTCACTATACATACCATTTAGGCACTTGAACTCACATCACAATTTGAACTCATCGTCTGCTCTCCCAGTTGTCCACCTATCCCTTATGGCAGTGAAAAGTACCTGCCACCTACCTAGCTAGTCAATGAGAAACCTGACAGTTCCCGTATACCCCTCTTGTTGATTCATGATGAAAACCTCTTTAGTGTATCTCTTTTGCATTTCATACAGTTTAGGGATTTAGCTACTCCAACTTTTAACCCATATTTGTGTGGCAAGGACCTTAATTATTATATTTGATTGGGGTGTCCTATTCCACTTCATGGACTAAGCAGAGAGTGCTCTCACTTAATCTTCAATAGCAAACTCAAAAATTTAAAAATACTTGGTTTCCAAAAGAAGTAGTACCTCCATTTGATAATATAATTCATCCAATTTTGAATATATTTGAATCTTGTTAAAATCTTTGATGTTCTTTACCAGATGTCAGTTTATCCATATGGCAGGACTGCACTTTCTGGGCTTCTCATGTTTTGGTGTGACCCATGTGATGATTTTGAACAGAAGAAATGTATGTCACTTCCCAAGCAAAGTATTTAATAACTGGTACAAGAACCTCCATATATCTCTTTTTCCCTTTGATATGATAAATGGCCATGTTATGGTGGGTGCTCTGTCAGCTGAGCTTCTTCTATGACTATGAGGAAAGAGATCCTCTGATGATCTGTAATGAACATGGAAAATGAGTGAAAAGGAAACATTTGTTTTTTGAAATAAGTGAAATTTTAGGGTTATTTGTTGCTGCACTATAATGTAGTCTATCATAACTGACATGAGTACACCTTTCAATCCTTACTTCTGTTGTCTCCGAAGTCAAGTAATGTCAGTTACAATAGAGACCCAAAATATTTTAATTATTTGATACCATTGATGATAGAGTGAGTTAAAAAAACAAAATGTTAATGGATGTTAAAATCACATGGACAGGGTTTCCTCTTAAAAGGAAATAAAATCAAACTAATGATAATACTGATAGTCGTTATGGTTTGGATATGAAGTGTCCCCCAAAGGCATATGCTGAAAGCTTGGTGTCCAATGCAGCATTGTTCAGATATAAGGTTTTGGGGAAATTATTGAATCAAGAGGGTTCTTAACTCATTAGTAAATTAATAATTTGAAACCATTATTGGGAACCTGGTTGAAGGAATTACTTCCCCGAGGGCAAACCCTTGGGGCCTATCCTGTCCCTGATCTCTTCCTCTCTTTCTCCGGTTCCTTCCAGTCATAAGGTGAACATCGTTCTTCTCTCCTGCACTTCCACCATGATATTATGCCTCACCTCAGGCCCAGGTAGTGGGGCCACCTATCCATTGACTAAAACTTCTGAAACCCGGAGCTGAAGTAAATCTTTACTTTGCTAAATTGTTCAGGTCAGGCATTTTGGTCACAGCACCAAAAAGCTGACCTACTCAATAGCTAATATTCAATGAAATTCTTTATGTAATAGGAAATATGACAAACAGTTCACATGTAGTATATTATTTAATCCTCATAACATTATTATCAGAAACATATTACTCATATTATCACTTTATAGATGAAAAAATTAAGGCATGTATGGTAAACAACTTGTCCAGCCGGGTGCGGTGGTGCATGCCTGAAATCCCAGCACTTGGGAGGCTGAGGCAGGAGGATTGCTAGTTCAAAGCCAGCCTCAGCAACTTAGCGAGACCCTAAGCAACTCAGTGAGACCCTGTCCCTAAATAAAAATACAAAATAGGACTGGGGATGTGGCTCAGTGGTCGAGTGACCCTGGGTTCAATCCCCAGTACAAAAGAAAAACAAAACAAAACAAAACAAAACAAAACAAAACAAAACAAAACAAAAAACAACTTGTCCAAAGTCCAACATAAGGATATTTTAAAAATTTAAATTAAAAATCAGGCCTTATAGGCCTACCTAAAATATGAAGAAAAATGCACAACATTTCTAAGGGATCACATATTATTGTGACTGCATAATCTAAACAATTTTGTATTCAATATTAGTTTTTCTGGGTGTATACTGGACCTCAGTGGTAGAGTATTAGCATGGATGAAACACTGGGTTCAATCCAATATAGAAAATTAAACACAAAATGTATTAATGGACATTTAGATAATTATCATGAAAACTGCATAGCACCTCATAAAAAAGGAGTTTTGCTATTAAGATTTAGAATGAGTAAAAGAACATGTCCAAATTCAGCATTTTGATGGTGTTCTGAAAATTTTGTTTTACAGAACATTGTATCTAGACAAGCTCCTATGACTCTCATACATGCTTTTAAAATTTTAAAAATATGACATCTAACTAGCTTCTTCTATAAACATTTTAATGTGACTAATATAATTTTATTTATGTAGTTTATAACTTGCTGAACTAACAAAGAAGAGTTTTTGAGGTGTAAACAAATCCATGAAGTGTAGTTAAAGTAATTTAAAAAGTCTTTATTGTGTTTCAAACTGTTGTCATAACAGTTTGAATTTTATACTATATATAATGAAGAAGCATTGAAACATAGAGGTCTAAACTTAGGTTTTTGTGCTTTGGACAGGTAAGAGTGAACAGGTTTTATAAGTATCAGAAGGTAGAACTGATAAGACCTGCGATACAGAACAGGCAAGTTTGAATTGAAGGAAGAAGTTGTAGATGCAAATGTTTAGGCATAATAAGCCTGAAAGCAAAATCATTTTAGGGATTTAGGGATAATAAGAGAGAGATATGTATATGACGGCCTGGGACGGATGATACAATGTAGAAGTATAATGTTAGAAGGAAAGGAGGAGTCTGGTTTCACAAGTTTTTGTATAGTCAGCTTTAATTTTAGTTCTCATGTAGAGAAACTTGTTCATTTTGTTTTACTATACAGAGGTAGCACAATTTATGATGGCACAAAGGGTTTCTCTCAAATTTTTGCTCCTGATAGTTGTTACATTTCCCTTTTACTCTAATTCTCCTTAGTTTATCCTTCCTTCCTTCCTTCCTTCCTTCCTTCCTTCCTTCCTTCCTTCCTTCCTTCTCTTCTTCCATTCTTTCTTCTATTCTTCCTTTGTTTCTTTCTTTGGTACTGAGGATTGAACTGGATACTTAACAACTAAGTCACTTCCCCAGAGCTTTTTATTACTATTTTTTTTTTTAATTTTGAGGCTGGGACTTGCTAAGTAGCTTAGGGCCTTGCCAAATTCCTGAGACTGTCTTTGAACTTGCATCCTCCTGCCTCAGCATCCCAAGCTGCTGGGATAACAGACATGCACCACCCCACCTGGCATACCATTTCTATGGTATCTCTGTCAATCTTAGTTAGATGACTTCCTGGTTCATTGATGCAGTCTTGCTTTGTTGTCATTAATTCATCAGGATACACGAATTTTGAGGCTCTGTGAATCTCATTCTTTATTAATAGTTTCAGTGCCAGTCTTTCTCCACTCTCTCTTCAGCATCTGAAACTGGCCTATATTATTCTGTGTTAGAGCCATTCATCTCCATATGCAAAGTCCCAAAAATGTATTGGTTCATATGTTCATGAAAAATTTACAAGGCACTGTCTTAACATGCATTTTAGTTCTTTTCCTCATATCATGTTTTACAATTTGACTATTTAAGAAAGCCTATGTCACTGAAAAACTTACACACTGGGAAATTAAAGTACACTTTTTCTTTAACTGTCCATTTGCCTTTTTTCCTTTCCTCAAAATTACATGCAGCATTTGCCCTATTCTCTGAATAAATCAATAGGCAAACTGACAAAACAAGACAAAACTTGAATAGTGATGGAAGTTATGTTCTGTTTTCATATAGAAAGACATGTTGCTATGGAAACTATTTTTCTTTGTTTCTATTCATAACAAAAATCATTTCAACAATACAAAGTATTGCTCATGTTGGTACTGTGAGTAAAGGGAAAATTTATGTTTCTGAATGTCAGATATTAAGGAGGGAAGAATGTGTTCATTTATTCTTTTAACTAGTTAACAGCCCCATTTGACATAGTTGTACTTTATGCTAAGGTTGTTATTTGATAATATGAGAGGAAGTCACAGCTTGAAAATAATTAGGACTTCTATGATGTAATAGAAGGATTTTAATTAAATGTGCTGGGAAAGAGCTTAGAGAAAGACAACTTGAAAATAAAGGAGAATTTTAACTGACTATGCTATATAGTATGTGTATCTTGCATAGCCAGACCATGGATCAGTTTATTCAACACCAAATACCTGAAAAACTGAAAACAAATTATTTATCTAGACTTTTTTTCTGGTACAGGAGATTGAACTCAGGGTCACTCGACCACTAACCCACATCCCCAGCCCTATTTCGTATTTTATTTAGAGACAGAGCTCACTGAGCGCCTTGCTTTTGCTGAGGCTGACTTTGAACTTGTGATCCTCCTGTTTCAGCCTCAAGCTGCTGGGATTACAGGTGTGCACCACAGTGCCTGGCATAGATTGTAATGTCATGCAGAAAAACTTGTTTTTCTTAAGCTGCAAAATATTTTAAATATTTCTGTACAGGATACAGACTTTGTTTCTTCTGACAGAGGAAATTAACATTATGAGTAATAGCTTTCCTTCTCTTGAAGCCACTATTTTTTGCTGTTACAAACTATGTTTAGCTATACTTTTTCTAGGAATGCTGCATTTCTAGATACAAATTATACGAAGAGGAGGACCCCTATAGTGCATTCTGTATATAGAATAACAAAGTTCCCTTTATGGAGCATTAAGTTTTATTCAATGAGATATTCTTGTAAGGACCAAAAGTTTTTGAAGGTAATGAAAACTGTTCTCTAATTGTACAGGAAGTAAGCATTTTGAAAATATGTGATGCAATATGTAAACTACAAGAGTATAAGAGATATAGTATAATCAAATGAATGGTCCTGGTTCTCTAAAAATTAAAATATATCAAAATATGAAGGAAGTTTCACACAGTCAATGGCCCTTGTCCAGAATAGAGTATCTACTGCACTTAACAACATTTGCTGGACACTCTCTAAGCCAGAGAGTTAAAATTCATTCCCATTGACTGTTATTTTACTTTCTTAGGTTTTAATTAATAAGTAAAAAGTGTGTTTATTTATGGTGCACAACATGATTGTGTGTGTGTGTGTGGCACACACACGTATTCATATATACATACACATATATATACATACATTGTAGAATTGCCAAATTAAGCTACTTAACACAAACATTTTTTTCTGGTAAGAACATTTAAAATATACTTCTTACTAATTTTTTAATATAAAATATATATTAATTGTAGTCACCATGATATACAATGAATCCCTTGATTTATTCTTCCTAACTGAAATTTTATGTATTTTGACTACTATCTCCTCAATCCTCTCTACCCCAACTTCTGGTAACCATCATTGTACTCTTTATTGCTGATTCCAACATTTTTACACTTCATATGTAATTTAGATGTAGGGTATTTCTCTATCTTTGCTTTTCACTTAACATGATGTCTTCCAGGTTCATTCATGCTGTCATAAATGACAGGATTTCCCTCTTTCTAAGGTTTAATATATATATATATGCTATTATAATATTATACATATATGTATATATGTATGTGTGTAATTATTTATGCACATATACAATATGTAATATAATATGTAATATATATAATTACACACACATATATATACACACACATACACACACACACACACACACACATATATATATATTCTACAATTTTTATTCACTTGTTAATGAACACTTAGTGTTATGGTTTGAATGTGAAGTGTCCCAAAAAGCTCACATGTGAGACAATACGAGAAGGTTCAGAGGAGAAATTATTGGGTTGTGAGAGTTTTAACCCAATCAGTGATTTAATCCCTTGATAGGAATTAGCTGAGTGGTAACTGGAGGCAGGTGGAATGTGGTTGGAGGAGGTGGGTCATTGGAGACTTGGCTATGGGGTATGTATTTTGTATCTGGAAAATGGAGTCCCCCCCCCAATCTCCCGCTTCCTGATGATGTAAGCTGCTTCCCTCCACCACACTCGCCATGATGTTCAGCCTCACCTTGAGCCCCAGGGAATGGAGCTGGCCTTCTATGGACTAAGACCTCTGAAATCGTGAGCCCTCAAATAAACTCTTCCTCCTTTACAGTTGTGCTGGTTGGGTCATTTAGTCACAGCAGCAGAAAAGCTAACTAAAACACTTAGGTTGATTACATATCTGGGTTATTGTGAATAATGCTCCAATGAACATAGTAGAATCGACATCTCTTTTGATGTGCTGATATCATAGCCTTTGGATATATACACAGTAGTGGTATTGTTAGATCATATGGTAGCTCTATTTTTAATTTTTTGAGGAGTCTTCATGCTTTTTTCCATAATGGGCATACCAAATTATATTCCCAACAACTTTTCCCTATATCTTCACCAATATTTGTTATCTTTTCTCTTTTTTTAATTCTGTCTGTATTAAAAAGCATTTCATTATGTCTCATTGTGGTTCTGCTTTCCATTTCCCTAATGATTAGTATTTTTGACATTTCCCAGTATGTGTATTGACCACTAGTAATTCATTTTTAGATAAATATCTATTCACATACTTTGCCCATTTTTAAGTCATGGTTTTTCCTTGCTATTGAGTTGTTTGAGTTCCTTATGTATTTTAAATGTTAACACTTTATCAAATTTATGAATGACAAATATATTCCCTCATTTTGTTTGATGTCCATATAATGTTTACAGCTTCAGGTTTCATTTTAAAGTCTTGAGTCCAGCCTGAGTTGATTTTTGTGTGTGGTATGTCATAATTGTCTATTTTTCATTTTCTTTCTATAGATATATAGTTTTTCTAGCACCATTTATTGTAGAGACTGTCCTTCTAATCCATGAACACATGATGTATTTCCATTTATTTGTGCCTTCTTGATAACTATCATCTATTGTTTTCAAACAATAGATCTTTGGCAATCTTGGTCGAATTATTCCAATTTATTTCGCTTTATTGATATTCTCAATTTGTTAAGATATCATTCTGACTTTCTTTAGTTCTTTGTCCATGTTTTCTTTTGGGTCTTGGTCTACTGTTTCCTTTAACTCTTCAGAGTTTGTAGGATATTTGAAGTTTTTATTATAATGGTGGTTAGTGTCAATTGTTCCTGACAAATTCCCATACTGTTATGGTTTAGATACGAGCTGTTCCCCAAGTGTAAGAAAGTTTAGGAAGTTCTGTGGTGAAATGATTGCATAATGAGAGCCTTAATCTAATTAGTAAATCCATCCACAATATGGATTAACTTCATGGAAACTGTAGGCATGTAGGGTGTGCTGAGAGGGAGTAACTTACTGGAGGTGTGGTGAGCTGAGCTTTTTGTGTCCACTCACTGGTTGCCAAATCCAGAACTGCTTTCCTCCACTATGTCCTTCTGCCATGATGTCATGCTATACCTTGGGCCCAGAGAAATGGAGATATCTGTCTATTGAATGAGAACTCTGAAACTATGAACTCTATCTCAAATTGTTCTTGTCAGGTCTTTTCATCACAGTGATGAAAAATCCAAAACACATATATTCCTATAGTTTTGCATGCTTCATAAAGTTTTTTGAATGCTGCATGTATTCAAATTTCTTAACTCTGGATAATGGATTCTTTCTCCACTTCAAAGTCTATTGTTTTCTTTAGCCATAATTTTCAATATTTTTTGTCTATTACTCTTCTATTTTTTCCAAGACTGTTTCTTGTCCTGGGCTATTATTGAAGTCTCCATTCCATGAGCTCAGTGGTTAAACAATGATCTCAGAAAGACTTCCTTAAATGTATGATGCCAAAAATAATTTTTAAATATAATAAGCAAACAGATTCTATCAAACAAGTTATACCATATTTTTCAGATGGACTTTGAGGTAAGGCACAACTTCCATGATTTGCCAGTATTATCCCAGCTTTCCCATCCTTCAGTCTCTTCCTCCAGTCAGAAGACAACTTGATTCAATATCATCCACTAAGATACTGCATAATATTTGATTACAGTGATTTTAATCTATCATAATTTGAATTATACACTTGTCTTAAATCTAATAGCACAATACATCACACACTCAGTCTACATAAGGAATTGGCACAATATCTACCTATATGAAATTTCACTGTAAAACCTGGTTAGTTCCTGTGTTTGATTTTTTGTTTTTGCTAAAAGGATTTTCCATGAATTTAACAAGTTAAACAACATGTGCTATCATCTTACACTTTCACAGATCAAAATACAATGTGGTTTCCTTGGGCTAAAATCAAAGCTATGGCACAGCTTCATTTCTTTCTGGATGCTCTAGGGAAAAATCAATTTACTTGTATTTTATAGCATTTAGAGTTCTTGGCTATTCTTTGATTTATGGTACTGTCACTTCATCTTCATAGCCACCAACATTGAATCTCTCTTTGAACCATCTTCTCTCATGCAAACACTTTGGTCACAGCTATTAAAGTACTTTTCCTCTTATATATAGTACTCATATGATTAGACTGGTATTTTATGGCTAATCCAGGATAATCTCCCCATCCAAAGTCTATATATCAACCACATCTGCAAAATGCCTTTCTCATGTAAGTGAATATATTCACATCTTCTAAGAATTGGAGAATAGGCATCCTTCAGGTGAGGATGCCTTATCCTGACTGTCACAAGTCTTTCATTTTTATTTTTTTATTTTTTCCCTCCTATTCCCACTCATTATTCTCTGTATACTGACAAACCCCTTTAATTAGATAAACTTTTGAGCTTTTATGGTCTGGTTACAGTGGTTTCATGTAGCCTCTTAATCTTTTAAGTAGAGATACTAACAATAACCTACCATTCTTAAGAGGTAAATAGGTCATGAGAATAAGGCTCTGCCTTAGTCCATTCATGCTGCTATAACAAAATAGTTCAAACTGGTTAGTCCCTAAGCAACAGAGATATTTGTTTCTCACAGTTCTGAAGGTTGGAAGTTTAAAACCAATGTACTATAACAATCATTCTCTTGTGAAGGTCCACTTTCTCAGATAACCCTTTTTTTCCTATGACCTTACCTGGCAAAAGGGGCAAGACAACTTTCTCGGCCTCTTTTATATTGGCACCAATCCCATTCATGAGGATGAAATTTTCATGACATGATAACTACCTAAAACCCACACTTTTAAAACCAATGCCTTGGTGATTAGATTTCAACATATGAATTTGCATGAGATGCAATCAATCAGACCAAAGCAAACTACAGTAGGATTGGTGTCCTTATAAGAGCCATAAAAGAGGTTGCTTCTTCTATCTGTTCTCTTCACTCTGTGACCACACAGCAGGATGGTCATCTCAGTAGACACTTAATCTGCTAGCAATTTGGCCTTTGACTTCTACTCTCCAGAAAAATAAGAAATAAATGTTTCTGTTTAAACCATGAAATTAATGGTAGTTTGTTATGGAGGCCTAAACTATGATACGTATTTTACTCTTCACACTTCATGATATTATGTGTTCAGACCCACCCACCAAATTTACATATTTTGAAGAAGCTTCTATTTATAGTTTCATTCAATTTTTAATGAGCAAAATTAGAAAACTTACTTGTAAATTAAGTAGATTCAGTAATGCAATGATAAATTGTGTTTTTGAGAAGTTCAAATTATACTTTCAATTTACAGAAGATAAAATCTCAAAATATGAAAAGGATTTGCCATGAAGGGAACTAATATGTGGTAAAATAAGAATGAAATAATCTGGCTTTGCAGTCATAAGCCTCATTGGGGTGCTGACTGTATTATTTTGTTTATGAGAAATTTTTTTCTTAATGATTTATTTTTAAGAAACCCTGACATAACATTATTATGAACCAAAAACTATTGCCCAGTTATTGATATTTTAATGTCCACTTTCATATTTGTTCTAATTCCTTCCATGTCTTTGCTGTTGTTTACCTCAGTAGAAGTTTACTCAAGTTTAGAACTATTTATTTTGTGATAGTTGTTTCTAATACACATTAAAAAATATAATTATTATTATAACAGTGTTTGCATATGTGCTACATAAGATATTCTCTATCATCAGTGTTATAGAACCTCTTAATCCTTTTACTGCCAGTAGTGAACCATTCTTTCTCCATCTTAGTTTAGTTTACAAATACTATACCACCACCTGAGAAATACCAAATGAAGCATTTTAGGGAGAGAGAACTAGGGTATTAGATTTATGTAATCTTAGACCTTAAAAGTCTTTTGTTTCTTTCTGCAGTGCTGGGAATTGAACCCAGGGCCTTAAGCCCTCTACCAACTGAACTATATCCCCAGCCCTGAAAAGTTTTTTTTTTTTTTTAAATAAATGAGATCCCTGATTTTAAAGCTTTGTTGAAAGGCTGTAGAGCTTGTTCATAAAATCAAATTTTCCACAAAGAGCAATATACAAAAGTGATAATAACTAAGTTATTTGAACTAAAACTAGCTATATATTGAGTATCTACAATGTACCAGGTACCATGCTAAGAACTTGGCCATTAAGTTTAATCTTAAAAGGTTACAATAAGGTGAACAGCAGTATTCGAACAAACTGAAGATCAGAATGAATATTCTCATTTAGCTCATTGTCACTCATTTTCTTATTTGCTACACTATAATGTGTTTTATCAGATTTATCTCTATACTTATGAGAGTACATAAAGGTTTTTATTATCCCAGTCATAACCAGAAGGCTTAGAAAATTTTCTTCACTAATATGTAGGAAGATGAGCCCTCTTGGATCTGAATATTTTAGGATTGGGAACATTTGGAACTGATAAGGGAAATCAGCCTAGGCGACCACTTGTAACCAGCTGGTTGTGACTTTGATCTGAAATATCCCCCAAAGCTTATGTGTTTCAAGTTTGTCCCCTAGCTAATGTCATTATAGGGAAGTAGTGGAAAATTTATGAAGTGGAACCTGATTGGAGGTAGTAGTTCATTGAGAGAATGTGCGCTTGAAGAATATGTAAGGATGCCAACCCCTTTCTCTCACTCTCTCTTTGCTTCTCAACCTCCATAATGTGAGCATCTTTCTTTCAAAATGTACTCCCTAGCATGATGTTCTACCTTGCCATAGGCACAAGGCAATGGGGCAAGCAGCCATGGACTGAAATCTCTGAAATCCTTTTAAGCTCAGTTTCTCAGGATTTTTTTCATAGTGATGGAAAGCTGAATAACATGGCTGGAAATACTATTGCATATGAAACTGAAACCACAGTTGTAGGTCTTAGTCCATAAATGCACTTCTAGTATAAATTGCAAGTTCTTTGGGTCATGAATGTCTTAAGGAGACCAACAGTGCCTGTCCTTATCTACCTATGTAATAGTTCTGGAAGAGAATTGGACTGATCATTTGTCAGTGTTAATTTTCTGCCCTGCCACTTTTTTGCCTCTTGAGATTTCAGAATAATGTCACAATTTGAATAGTTTGAGAAAAACCTTCTACAACCTGAACTTCATTTCCTGTCAGTATGGTACAAAGTGGTATTGAGAAATAAAAGTCAGAAAATAGATTAATTTAAAAGGACACTACTTGCTATAGAAAATTTGAAGTATATTATCACATATGCAAGATGATGTAAGGAGTATTCTAGTGGCCCCTTGGCCATAGATGAATGTCATTATCAAAATGCCATTGTACCTTCAATATTACTATTAAGAGATTTATTCATTTGAAAAACATTCTACATGTATCATTTTGAATTGTAAGTGAATCTTACAATAATTAAGTAAGTGATTTATTGACTTTTTCTTCTGATAGCACTGTATTTAAAAGAGGAATACTACACAGAAAGGGAAGGTTATGGATACAAGCAAATTAGTGTAATTTTAATTATGGTTGATTTTTATCTTCTTGACCTATTTGATTCATTTCTTCCATGTTCTTAAGTTTTTAATTTCTTTATTCCTCTCTCCAAGTGTGAAATATACATTTTATACTGTATTTTCTTTGTGCTGAGATGACTTGTCTCTCCTTCTTATTCTTAAATAAATTTCAAAACCAAAAATGAATACCAAACTGGAACTATTTTAATCTGATAACTTTAACTGTTTCTTTGACCAAATATTTCACTGTTTTTCAAAAAAAGAAACTATATTGAACTTGTATTTATTTAAAAGAAAACAATTTTAAAAATTGAACTACCATCAAATCAAACACAAATTTTTCTTGAAGAAATTCAAATACACTTTGAGGACGTATGAACATTCTGGGATTTTTAAGAGTTCAGTAATTAAAAATACTACTTCACAATTGTCTTTTCTCTCTTCATCAACTTTAATGATCAAAATTCTCTTAAGGGTATTTTCAGTGGTTGATTGCAGAATAATTTTTTGGATCCATTATGTAAATGATTGATTTGTTATTAAAACAACTACAAACTTTTAAAAAATTGTCTATATAAGGGATTAATTTTAAAAGTATTTATTTATTGTAATTTTAGGGCATTATTGTTCTAATTTGTCTAAAGTTTATTTGTAGGAACAAAGGTGATTTAAAGCTTTTAATTTATTGTATGAAGGAGAAAGCAGATTATTTTATGCATGAAGATTTTCTACATGGTTCAGCTCATTCAAAACTTATTTGTCATGCAATGATAAAATAAAAATAGGGACAGAGTTATTAGTTATAACCCTCAGGTTCAATAGAATATCATCTATAAAGATGTTTTAAAATTTCATACAGTTTATTAATTATAGCACATTTCTCCTAATAAAGGATACTAAAATTCTACATAGGATTGCTTTCTGTGTTCTATCACTTGACCTGGTTTAATTGTTGTGGATATATTAGTGCATCACCTGACCTCTCCTGCTTCATTAGAATATACTTGAAATGATATGAAATGTTATCACTTTAAAATGATCAAAGTTGAGCAGTACTTTTGCCTGCAGCTTGAAAGACTCATTTAACAAAGGGGAATTATGTAAATTTCAAGTAATTATGAAAATATGATTTAGTCAGTGCAATTTTACCTTCAAGAAACAAAGCAATTCCCTGGCAGAGGGCGACTATCTCTGGCTGCCTGAGTCCTCGGAGCTGAGGTCCAGTCTTCCGAGCCACTGCTCTGTGGCTTCTGGAAAGGTCTGGCTGGGAGCGGCAGGAGTCGCTGGCTCCAGCTGGGAGCTTAGGGCCTTTGGCGCCATTTTACAGTATTCCTGGGAGAGAGCAACCACCTGCCACCGCCTGAGCCCCCAGCGAGGAGTTCAGGCCTGCCTGGGCTCTCAAGCCCAGTATCTCCAACACTGAGCACAGTTCTGTGCCAACACCCCAACTTGGTCTAGTGCCCAGGTCCACACCCTGGCCCGGGGTCTAGCACCTTGCTGTATCTGATTGTCTATCAACACTAGGCTGCCTCTGCCCAGAAGCATCGATCATTCCCAACCTGGAAGTAGTGGGACAGCACCTTTCTTGGGACACCACTTGATCAAGCATTGCTCAAACATCAGGTGAGTTACTGGAAATCTGCAGGGACACTTTAAGTCTTCACAGGGAAATTGCAATCCCTGGGATTTGCATTACTAGAGGGGAAGATGCACGAGCAGCATGAGAAAACACGGGAAGAAAGTGTCCCAACAAACCTAGATGATATATGAAGAGAACCCAAAGACAGCATGGTAGAAGGAATAACAGAAAGGGAGTTCAGAATGTTCATAATTAAAATGATCCGAGAAGAGAATGATGTGATGAGAGAGCAGATTCAGGCTATGAATAATCAGCTAATAGAGCAATTTCAGGAAGCAAAAAATCATTTCAATAAAGAGATAGAAGCTCTGAGAAAAAATCAAACAGAAATACTTGAAGGAAACAAGAAAATGAAGGAAAAAATACACCAAGTTAAAAACTCAATAGAAAGCATAATTAACAGAATAGATCACTTGGAAGACAGAACCTCAGACAATGAAGACAAAATATTTAATCTTGAAAACAGAGACGAACAAACAGAGAAGATGGTTAGGAATCATGAACGAAACCTCCAAGAAATATGGGACATCATGAAAAGACCAAATTTAAGAGTTATTGGGATTGAGGAAGGCACAGAGATACAAACCAAGGGTATGAATAATCTGTTCAAGGAAATATTATCAGAAAATTTCCCAAATATGATGAATGAGATGTAAAATCAATTAGAAGAAGCTTACAGGACACCAAATGCACAGAATTACACCAAGGCACATTAAAATGAAAATACCTAACATAAAAAACAAAGACAGAATTTTAAAGGCTGCGAGACAAAAACATCAGATTACCTACAGGGGGAAACCAATACGGATATCAGCAGATTTCTCAGCCCAGACCCTAAAAGCAAGAAGGGCCTGGAACAACATATTCAAAGCTCTGAAAGAAAACGGATGCCAACCAAGAATCTTATACCCAGCAAAACTTACCTTCAGATTTGATGACGAAATAAAATCCTTCCATGATAAACAACAGCTTAAAGAATTCACAAAGAGAAAGCCTGCCCTACAGAACATTCTCAACAAAATACTCGAAGAGGAAGAAATGAAAAATAACAGTCTCAGTCATCATGGGGAGGAATTCCCCTAAAGAAAGAGTCAATCGAAGGAGAAACAAAGTTAAGTTAAAAACCCCAAAAAAGCTAAAATGACAGGAAATACAAGTCATATCTCAATAATAACCCTGAATGTAAATGGCCTAAACTCATCAATCAAAAGACATAGACTGGCAGTTTGGATTAAAAAGAAAGACCCAACAATATGCTGCCTTCAAGAGACTCATCTCATAGAAAAACATGCCCACAGACTAAAGGTGAAAGGCTGGGAAAAAACATACCATGCACATGGACTGAGTAAAAAAGCAGGGGTTTCCATCCTCATTTCAGATAAAGCAGACTTCAAGCCAAAGTTAGTAAGAAGGGATAAAGAAGGACATTTCCTACTGTTTAATGGAAGCATAAATCAGCAAGACATAACAATCATAAATATTTATGCACCAAACAGTGGTGCATCCATGTATGTCAATCAGATCCTTCTCAACTTCAGGATCCAAATAGACCAAAACACAATAATACTGGGGGTCTTTAACACTCCTCTCTCACTGTTGGACAGATCTTCCAAGGAAATATTGAACAAAGAAACCATAGGACTCAATGACACAATCACTAATTTAGACTGAAAAGACATATATAGAATTTTCCATCCATCAAAAAGCGAATACACTTTCTTCTCAGCAGCTCATGGCTCCTCCTCTAAAATAGACCATATGTTATGCCACAAAGCTACTCTTAGCAAATACAAAAACATAGAAATAATACCTTGTATACTATCAGATCATAATGGAATGAAATTAGATATCAATGATAAAGTTAAAAACAAAAACTACTTCAACAGCTGGAGATTAAATAATATGCTATTGAATGATACATGGATAACAGAACACATTAGGGGGGAAATTAGAAGATTATTAGAGGTCAACGAGAACAAAGATACAACATATCAAAATCTCTGGGACACTATGAAAGCAGT
>JAJEJO010051164.1:63815-91119 GCA_020662805.1 Glaucomys volans | reverse complement strand
GTTGCCAGGTCATTATGTAACCTGATGGCATTGTGCATTAGTAAACCATTAACTCACTCCTACCACTAAAAAGTGGCCTGAAAACAGAATCAGGTTTTGGAATGGATTCTGTCCATGCCACACAAAAATGACACCACTCCCACAAACTGACTTGGGATTTTGGAAGTGAGTTGCTTTATACAGGTATTTGATAATTCAGTGCTTTGTATTTGGCTCATTATGGTGAAACATAAAAAGTAATTTTTTTTTTTTTTTTTTGGTACTGGGGATTGAACCAGGGGCACTTGACCACTGAGCCACATCCCCAGCCCTATTTTGTATTTTATTTAGAGACAGGGTCTCACTGCGTTGCTTAGGGCCTTGATAAGTTGCTGAGGCTGACTTTGAACTCGCGATCCTCCTGCCTCAGCCTCCCAAGTGCTGGGATTACAGGCATGCGCCACCACGCCCAGCAAAAGTAATTTTTATGATGAATTTTTATAATTCATCCTGGCTGTGCAAACCTTAGATTTGGCGATTCTTCATGAACAGAATGGAACAGAGAGATGTAACCAAGATCAAAATATAACTGCTTTCCATTCTCCTTTTCCCTCTCTTCAACTTCTGCTTGTTTTATTTAAATGACCAGAATGACATAAAAGTGCTGTATTTAAAAAAAATATTTAATAAAGCTTAAATTGTTATTCTTGCTGTATCCAAAGTCTGTTAATATTTAAAAATTCTTTGAAATATTATGTCTTTCACAGAGATACCTTTAACTTCACTTTGATCATTTCTTTTTCATTTTATATTTTGGCAAAAAGAGTAACAGCTGCATTAGTTTCTATTTCTAGAGTGTAAGTCCACTGTCTACCCCAAAATATTAAATCTTCTTAGGTGGGTCCTATTTAAAATGCTCCTCCATCTCCTTTCACCTCCTCCTACTTCTCACTCCCACCCCCAACACAATAATATATGTGAAAATATACATTTAAGCTCAGTTTTCCATAAGTTTTTATGTTTTTATCTTTAATCTCTGGCTGACAAGTATATAACCTTTTTCACCGCAGTTAGTACTGACTACATCTCTTTAGCATTTTGATAATAAATAGAGACCAGATTCTCCTGCTCCCTCAGACTTCGGATCTCAGAAAAGAGGTAGACCAGCCATGGTTCTTTGGATTGTCCCTGCATCTTAATCAGAGTTATTTCTCCTTCTTAGGGTTACTAATTCGGAGTAGGCATGAACTCTTCAGATGAGCGCACTATGTAGTGTCAGCACACGTTACGCACATAGCTTATCCCTAAATTCCCAAACCCCATTAGAGGATTTTTTTTCCATTAGAGGATTTTTATACTTGGAACTGCTCCTGATTTCAAGATGATATTCCCCTACTAATTATAGAATTTTATTTGTGACTCAATAGATTGGTTTGATTTACAATGAAACCAATGCCATTTTAATTTCTAGGTAGATCAGTTAACTTTGCTTAATTTATTCAGCAACCTGTTTGGAGTTCCCCTGTGTGCCATGTGTTGTACAAGATGCTGAATGTGTTACAGCATTAAACAAATCAGATGTGATCCCCCTAAAATGAGGAACAGGGGCAGATGGGCTCTTTGCACACTCCCATTCAATAGTGCAGTGAAGGTCCTAGCCAGTGAGACAGGCCAATAAAGCAAACAAAGGCAAACACACTGGAAATAAAAACTAAGTTTTTATTCATAGATGGCATGATAATTGACATAGAAAATCCAGAAGATTCTACAAGAAAGCTACCAGGACTAATGTGCACTTAGCAAGGACACAGGGTGTAGCCTTGTAATCTTGTTTAATCCTCAAAGTAATCCTATGAATTTACTCCTCTTTCTTTCTTTGTATGTGTGTGCATATATTTGTGAAAACAGAAGCATTTGTAACAAGGTTAATTAAATTGTCTAAAGTCTCACAACCAAAAGGCAGCAATGTTGGTACTCCAATCCTGATATTCATGACTTAAAAGGTATTAACTGCTGGGCTAGGACTTCTTAAACTTCATATGCTTAATGTGTGGTTTCAGCCCTCACCTAGAGTTTGTGATTTAGACTCTAGGGTTGGGGTGAGTCCTGGAAGAACTGTATTTTCACAAGAACTCCAGAAGATTCCGATGCAGGTCATACAAACAACCTCAACTCAATGCGCTGTGTATTCTGTTTGAATGTTCCAAGACCCCACGTGGAAGCCTGAAACCTTGGGTAGCCCTAAGCCCTCTGTGGACTTCATTTTTCCTATACTTACATGCATGCCTATGACAAAGTTTAATTTATATATCAGGAACAGTGAGAGATTAATAATCTCATTTAATAATGAATATTATTAAATGTTATAATAAACCGACAATTTTAAAACATACTGTATGAAAATTATGTGCACGTGGGTTGTCTTTCTCAAAATTTCTTCTGGAATATACTGTATTTTAAGACAGTGGTTGACTGTGGGCACTTGAAATCATGGAAAGTAAAAGCACAGGTTGGGGGCGGGGAGCACTGTGCTCAGTGTTCTGGATACGAATGCTATTTTAGATAGTAACTATAAATGGGGAAACATGATCTCTCAGTGGAAGGTGGATTTAACCGGAAGCAACCCACCGCTGCTCTGGTCTCATCAGTAGATTTAAAGAGAAACAAGAAGAGCCTAGATCCGCAGTTGAGAAGGCAAGAGGTGGCAATGTTTCAAAGGGTGGTCCCTTGGTGAAGCCCACCCCAGGACTCCTGAGCATGAGCTCTGTGGAGAGGACCTGGTGGAGGATTCTTCAGCTCACTGAAGAAGGCATGTTACTTGTCCATCACTATGCAAAAAAATCAACTTATAAGGAGGAAAGGTTTATTTTGGCTCATGGTTTTGGTCACTTGGCCCTGTTGCTTTGGGGCCTATGATGTGAGGGCACGTCACAGCAGCATCATGTGGCAGAGGAAGGCTGCTCACCTCATGGTGACTAGGAAGCAAAGAGAGACAAAGGGGCTATTTCTTCAAGGGCACATCCCCAGAGACCCATCTTCCTCCCACAGGACTCCACCTTTTAAAGTTCTGTCATCTCCCAATAGTGCCACAGGCTGGTGACCCAGCCTTCAACACATGGCCTTTTGGGGACTTTTAAAACCCAAACCATAATAGGAGAGGTGTCACAGCATTGACCAAAACATGGGTGGATCAGGGAGAAAAGAGAGTTTGGGGAGTGAATTCAGAGCTCAGCAAAGGTGCCAGAGGAATGAGATTATGGAGCCGACATTCAGCACATAGGTGGCTGGCAAAGGACCAGCAAGGATCAGGGAAGGTTGGGATGTAACACTGGGCACTGCCATTTTCCTGTTGTTATTGACGGCTCCTGGACGGAGCATTTTTTACGTACCAGGAAAAGTGCTATCCACGTCACAGGCATGGTTATAGGCACTCCTTCGGATTCTCCAAGGCAGGGATTATCACCCCCATTTTGTACATGATGAAATTAAGGAACAGGGGGCATATATTGAAATGATCACATTCTTCCTCTTCTTCTTCCTTTTTTTCCCCCCCTTTGGTACTGGCAATTGAACTTGAGGCAGTTTTCTCCTGAGCCACATGCCTAGCCCTTTGTTTGTCTGTTTTTGTTTTGAGACTGGGTCTCAGTAAATTGCTGAGGCTACCTTGAACTTACTATCACCCTGCCTCAGTCTCCCGGGGTTGCTGGGATCACAGCTGTGCACCGTGGCATCTGTCCATGCTGCTTCTTGTCTGAAATTTCCTTGCAAGGGAAACTAGACTCTCTGTGGCTTTGAAAGGAAGGATACACTCGAGAGATTCCAGAACATGTTCAGGCTGGAAATCCTTGGGAATGACTGGAAGAGTGGGAAGGACTATGAAGGAGATTCAGAATCACAAAATAGCAAGATTTCCAGGAATTTTGTTTTTTTAAGAAAATTATTTTTTGCAGTGCTGGGGATCAGATCTGGGGCCTTGCACATTCTAGGCAAGTGCTAGACTGAGCTCTACCCACAGCCCAATTCAAGGAATTTTAGAGGTGATTTAGTCCAACAGTATAACCTGTGCTTTAGTTTAAAAGACACAGGAAGAGGCAAGGAGAAAGAGTAGGCTTGTGGGTGGTGTTTCAGAAATAAAGGAGAGATGGATAACTTGCAATTAGACTCCATGCCACAACCTGGGAGAAGAGACAGGAGGGAATGAGGGTTTCCCAGAACAGCAAGAGTCAAGGGCTCTGGCTGCAGCAGTAATGGGGCTACCTTGACGGTAGCCCTACCGCTCGCTAGCCTTTCCAGTGTACTCTTCACATCAGTTACAGGCAGAGCTGCAAGTCAGGGCACTTGCTTAGCATGTGGAGGCCCTGGTTCAATCCTTAGTATCACACACACACACAAAAGTCACACTGATTTCTCATAACTAACTTATGAGAAGAATCTTTGTTGATTCTTTTGATAGAATGTAAGAGAAATCAGCTAGTTTAAGCTTCTAACAAAGCTCAACAATCCCAGTTACACCCATCCAGCTGAATAATTCAAGGTCACATCCAGCCACCCTGTACATCCCTGAGATACTGACATCAGGTTCATAGTCAATCTCGATTTTTTTTTCCATAAAAGGAAATATTGACCCTTTTTCCACATAAAGTGATGTTCTCAGATTCTGGGAATTAGGAAATAGATATGCTTAGGTGGCATTATTTAACCTATTGCACCTAGCTTCATTAAAAACATAACGTACAAAGGGTAGGATTGTTTAATATATTTTGTTTAACCATATATTCCAAAACATAATCATAACATCTTATTAACATAAAAATAGTAATGGGGACATTTCACATTCTTTTTTTCCTACTTAATCTTCAAAATCCTGTGTGTATACAAAGGCTCTCTGTTCTCTCTGCATCTTGTGATGAGTTACTCTTAGGTTGGACAGAGCTGTACCCACCATGGGGTCATGTTCTAGTAGAGGGACCCCACATACATAGGATCTCTCTTTGTACAGAGGAAGCAGAGCTAATCTAATCATTCCACCTCCGAACCTTCTTGCATTGTCTCACACGTGAGCTTTTGGGGGACACTTCACATCTAAACCATAAGCTGCCATCTTCAGCTGTACGCACCAGCAGACTGCCCAATGATTAACTGTAGATACTCTCCTGCATTTCCATTTCCTGGAAGTTATCCAAGGACTGCACCCTGCAGACCATCCTCTACACACACACACACACACAGTCACTATTGCCGGAGAAAAGGATCGCACCTGGATTCAGCTACCCATGGGAAAAGGCATGGCCGAGGTATCCACAGCTGGCCTTTCCCACACTTCCCCTGGATGGCTGGCACAAAACTTAGTGTTCCAGGTTACTGAGTCCAAGATGCTTATTCCTCTGGCTACATTTTCTCTATAATCAATGGCTTAATTCTCTGATATGGATTAACTAGGTGGTAACTGTAGGCAGGTGGCGTGTGACTGGAGGAGGTAGGTCACGGGGGCCATGCCTTTGGGGTTTATATTTTGTCCCTGGTGAAAGGAGCACTCCCACCCACCCCCCTCCTCTGCTTCCTGGTGCCACGTCCTGAGCTTCTTCCTCTACCACACTTTTCCCCCATGATGTTCTTCCTCACCGTGGGCCCAGAGCAATGGAGTTGGCCATCTATGGACTGAGACCTCTGAAACTGTGAGCGCCAAATAAACATTTCCTCCTCTCCTCTGTTGTTCTTGTCAAGTTTTTTGGTCACAGCAGTGAAAAAGCTGTCTGAAACATGATAGAAATGAGGTTTTTGGCCTCCAGTTCCAAAGCCAGCTCTCTCAGCTGCTAGACTCTTCTGCTCCTCTGATGTGACCATATATATCCATGCAGGGTTTGGGCCATATCTGGAGGTGGATTGCTTAGGAAGGCAGCCCCAAACCAGCCTAAGGTAGGACACCACACAGGCGGGGGCAGGGGGTCAGGAGCAGGCCAGACGTTGGGACAAGACAGGCTGCGGTCCACATGGTCAAGGTAAGGACTAGAGCTTCAGGAAGAGCCTTCAGGTGTGGCCAGACCTGGGGTGGAGGCAGTGACTGGGCTGCTCACAGGGAGACTTGTTTTGGATGGAGATGAACCGTGAAGTTGTTTGTTTTTCAGTAAAATGTCCAACCCCCAAATGTTCCAGTCGTGCTTTAAAGGGCTCAGTCCCTCCAGAGGGTCTGGTTTCCCTGAGTCAGTGATTTTGTCTCCTAAGAACCCATGGCCAATTTGTCTCTCCAAGAGTGTTTTGCCCTTGGGGTGGATGAGGGTTCGGCTGGCTCTGGACTGAGACCCAGTCTCCTGGCCTTTGGTTTACTAACTTTCCAGGTCCCTCCCAACACTGGGACCGCAGGTGGGCATTTGATTTGAACCTGACACTAGACCTGTCATTTGCAGTTTCCAGAGCTGTCTGCATGTAACAGGTATCCATGAAACGTGCTGACTGACAGTCCTTACCTTGGGGTGGTTTGGCTGTGAACCAGCTTGGAGGGACTGACGGCTGAAGGCCACATCCCAGAAGGAAAGGAAAGCATCTTGTCCCTGCTCCAGTGTCTCCCAAGGACTCTTCTAAGCTCTTTTAAAGCCATGGAGTGCAGAGTATGTGCTGCTTCTCTTTGAGTTGTTCATACAGAACAGGTAGCACAAGCTCAAAAAAATGAGTGGCTCAATAATGAGTTAGATTTGTATCCCAGTTACCAATGTGCATAACCCTACAAGTTTATTTGGTTTGCCTTTCTCAGGGTTTTTCTAAGTTAATCCCACAAAATTCCATATATTTAAATTTATACAATCTCCAGAACAGCATAATGGTCATTAAAGGGAAGACTGATTGTGTGTTCTGAGCAAAATATACCATTTTGGTTTACTTTGCAGCATCAGTCTGTAGGGCATCATGGGAGGCAGAAATAATTAAGTTTTGGCTGGTATGTAAAAATCACAGAACACATTATTTATAGTGAGGCTGTCCAAAAAACACATTCAGGGCCAGGTGGATGGCATACACCTGTAATCCCAGCAACTTGGGAGGCTGAGGCAGGAGGATTGCAAATCTGAGGCCAGCCTCTGCAGCTTAGTGAGACCATGTTTCAAAATAAAAAATAAAAAGGGTTGGGGATGTGGCTCAGCTAAGAGGCTCTGGGTATGATCCTTAGTACTGCAAAAAAATGAAACCAAACCAAAACCAAAAAACCCACATTCGGAGCATGTGATGGCCCCAACTGAAGGCCAGCCAGCCCTACCATACTCTTTCTGTGTCTATCTGGCAAAGAAAACCTGGTGACAAGAGAGGAGGGCTAGCCAGGGACATTCTCTCTTGCCACGGTAAGAGAGAATGTTGCTTTCTTCTTACCATTCTTAGCCTCCTGATGGAGAAGAATTGGCATGAGAATGGAAAGGCCGAAAAGTTGTAGGGCTAAGACAACAGACAAGGTGTGCCAAGCTCCTGGACACAAAATCCCTACTAATGAAAAGAACAAGGCCAGCAGCAGGTGGCATTGATCCATTATATGCTTCATGCCCAACTTTACAGGCATTACCTCACTCATTCATTCATGCAGTTAACCCACAGTGAAAGTATCAAACAGCATTCCAGCTTCCAAGGACACAGCAGTTCAGGAAAGTCCTTGCCCTCATGGAGCTTGGATTTTAGTAGGGAAAGAAACAGACGGCAAACAAATACACAATACCAAGTAGGTGAGTTCTGAGAAGAAAAATCATCTGAACCCGGGGACGAGGCAGACAGGGGCTCCCAGGGAGGTTGCTTTGTGGAGTGGGTGTCTGTGTGTTTTCCAAGCAGAGCTCACAGCCTGACCCTGACTGGGAAGGCCTGGCAGGGGGACCGTGGCAGGGGATGGGGTCCCTGGGGTGCTGAGGGTCTGCGTGAAATGGGGAAGCCATTTAAGTGTGTTGATCAAGAACACACATGGGCGCAGATTTTAAGGAATTACTCTGCCTGCTTGTTGGAGCAAAGACAAGGGTAGCGGAAGGATTGGAAATAGGAGGCCCGATAGAGGCTACTGCGACAGTCTGGGAGGGAGATGTGCTGGCTTGAAGCCCTGAGCTAAAACCTCAGAGGAAGTGAGGAGTGGTGGATTTTGTATTTTCTTCCATGTTGCAGCAAGAATAAGAGGAATTTGGGCTGTGAATATAGCTCAGTTGGTGGAGTGCTTGCCTTGCATGCTCAAGGCCCTGGGTTCAATCCCCGCCTCACCAAAAATAATAATAATAATAAAAAATAAATAAATATATACCTATATGTATCTGTATATGTATATATATTTGTATATGTATATATATATGTATTTCTCAGCAATAACTATAATGCATAAACCAACTGCTATGACTCTCCAAGAATAAGATGGCTATGACTCAAGCAAAACCAAGACCAAATCTGTTAAGGTAGATTTGCATGTGGTGTGAGAGCAACAGAAGAGGCACGAATGACATCTGCGTTTGGGCTTGAGCCAGGCTAAGGGTACCATTTCCTGTCATGCTCAGCATGGGAGGAGGAGCTGAGCCAGCCCGGAAGTGGAAATCCAGAGTTTGGAGCCGTGGGTCAACTTTGTGTTGCTTACTGATAGCAGGTGGAGATGACATAGGGACTCGAGGGGATGAAGCAGCCTGGAGCTCGAGAGAGGCTGGAGTGCACTGCAGGCATCTTCAGCATGGAGGTGGAAGGTTAGGCCACAGGCTAGGAGGAGACAGCCCGGAGAGGGAGAACGTGTGGGGTCCAAGGACCAAACTGTAAGCGCTCCAATCTCCACGTATGGGAGGGGCACGAAAACTAAGGGAAGTTCAAGGAGGTGGGAAAACCAGGAGAGCTCATTTTGATAGAAAATGAAGAAAGTGACCAAGAACACTAATAAACTAAGATGAGAACTGAGATTGACCACAGGGTTTAGCAACATGGATTTCAAAACTTTATGAACACTATTATTATCTTTGTTTTACAAATGAGGAAGCAAAGACTCAGAGAGGCTTGCATAACTTGCCTGGATGGAAAAAAGTGTGGAGGTTCCTCAAAAATTAAGACCAGAACGACCATATGATCCAACATTCCCACTACTGGTTATACATCTGAAAAATCTAAACTCAGTGTAATGAATGGATAATCTCTTCTCCCTTGTTCGCTGTAGCATATTCACAGTAGCCAGGATATGGAATCCACCTACTGTCCATCAACCAAAGAATGGCTAAAGAAAACGTGATCTACACACACGATGGGATACTATTTGGTCTTCAAAAAAGAAAATTCTGTTATTTGCAACAATATGGGTGAACCTGGGATCTTATTTAAGTGAAATGAGCCAGTCACAGGATGAAAAAATACCACCTGATCTTACCTCTAGGGGGAAACTAAAAATGCCAAACGCAAAGAATCAGAAAATAAAATGGTGGTTACCAGAGGCTGGTGGGTTGGAGGACTGAGGCAATATTAGTTAAAAGGTACAAAATCTGTTAGCCAGGAGGAATAAGTTCAAGAGATCTATTACACAGCATGTCGACCACAGTTAATAATGACATATTGTATATTTGAAAATTGCTGAGAGCAGATTTGAAGTGTTCTCACTAAAAAATAATGAAGTAATACATATGTTATCTAGCATGATTTAACATTCCACAATGTATGCATATATTAAACCTTATGTTGTACACAAAAATATGCAATGTTAAATTATCAATTAAAAAAACAAAATGCTGGGCTGGGGTTGTGGCTCAATAGGAGAGCGCTTGCGTAGCATGTGTGAGGCACTGGGTTCGATTCTCAGTACCACATATAAATAAATAAAATAAAGGTTCATTGACATTTAAAAAAAAAAATGCTGGGTGTGGTAATCTCAGCAACTTGGGAGGCCCAGGCAAGAGGATTGCAAGTTCAAAGCCAGTCTCAGCAACCTAGCAAAGCCCTATGCAATTTAGCAAGATTCTGTCTCTAAATTAAAAATTAAAAGGGTTAGGGATGTAGATCAGTGTTTAAGTGCCCCTGGGTTCAATTCCTGGTATTAAAAAAAGAAAAGAACTTGCCTAGGACCACATTACCAAATGACGAGGACTAGAGTCACACTTGGGCCTTCTGACCCCAGAGTCCCCTGCTCTGTGACCAGGACTACCCAGAGACACACATTCTTCTTCCTACTTCCGGTTTGAGAGTCCTGGGACTTTGTAGCAACTCCCAGGTAAACTGTGGCCATGCTCCAGTGAAGAAGCCTAGTTCAGCTCCATTTGGAGGATGAAAGATCATTGCAGAGTTTCCTGAGAATGATTCAAAATGAGGCCAGAGTGAGGATAATGTAGAGCATTTAGGAGAAGCCTGCTTTACCACTTATCTTCTGTTTTAGCTCATGATTGCTTTAAAAATTTCTTATTAGCATGAGAGAGAAAGGCTCAAAATAAAATGTGTTTGTACCAAAAAATGCAGCGGGGGCTTTGCAGGCTTTTCTGACAGATTGCAGGCTACAACACAGATTTGTGGGTGAAATCTACGCTCTTTCTGTTGGTTTTGTTTCGTTTTCTTTCCTTTATGCTTAGTGCACATTAAAGAAAAGCTAATTAGGATTCTATAGGAATAGCATAAATAATCCTCATCCCTGAATAATGTTATCTATGCACTATAAAATATTTTGCATAAAAAGGTATTTTCTGTCTCCTCTTCTTGAGAAAAAAATAGCTAACAAACTGCCCTATGCACACACATAGACACCTATATATACACTTAAATACATACATAAACATATATTAATTTCTTACTGTATATTGAAATTTCTCAATACTTTGAACATAGATTTCCAAATCTGGGTTTCCCATTCTAAAGATGAATGGATTTAGAATGTTTTATAGGCTCTTGGTGCCAATATAGATTTTTAGATGATAGTTAAAAATGAAAGATTGCTAATTTTGGTGTTAAATGGGTTTCCTAGGGCTGCCCTAATGAATCACTACAATCCTGATGGGTTTAAAGCAGTAGGGATTTATTCTCTCACAGTTTTGGAGGTCAGAAATTCAAAATCACAGTGTAAACCTGGCCATGCTCCCTCTCAAGACTTTCAGGGAGAATTGTTTCCTGTCTCTTTCAGCTTTGGGTGGCTGCAGGCATTCCCTGGTTTTGCTGAGAAATCCAATCTCTGTCTCTGCCCTCCCAAGGTTCCTCCCCTGTATCTCTGTTAAATCTCTCTCTGCTTCTCTCTGATAAGGACACTGTGATGGGACTTAGGGCCCACCCTAAATCTAGGACCATCTTATCTGGAGATGATTAATTTAGTTATCTACAAGCATTGTTCTTTTGAATAAGGTCACATTCACAACCTCCAGGACTTAGGATTTGGGCATATATTTGAGGGGCCACCATTCAACCTACTATATAAAATTATACCCCAAAATAATGGGAACCAGGCATGGTGGCTCACGCCTGCAATCCCAGCTACTTGGGAGGCTGAGGCAGGAGAATCCCAAGTTGGAGGTGAGTCTGGGCAATTTAGTGAGACCCTGTCTCAAAAAATGAAATAAAAAGGACTGGGATATAGTTCCATGATAGAGTGCTTTCCTTACAATTCAAGGCCCTGGATTCAACTCCCAGTACTGGAAAAAAAGTCAGGGAAGGAATTAGAGGTTGATCATGTAGTCTTCTTCAGGTGTCTGCTCTTGCAAGCATTTGTATAATACTCATTCAAGAGAATACAGGTTGAATATCCCATATCCAGAAGGCTTGAGTTCAGAAGGGTTTCCAATTTGGGATTTTGGAATATTTGCACAGATAGTCCTGGTTGAACATTCCTGATCCTAAAATTGGAAATCCTCCCCAATCTGAAATTTGGGTACTGGAAATTGAACCCATGGCCTTGATCATGCTAAGCACATGATCCTCCACTGAACTACACGCAGACCTACAAGATATTTGAGCATCATGTCATCATGCCAGAGATTCAAAAAGTTTTTTTGAACTTTGTTGATCCCTTTGTGATCCCTCCTTGCAGGTCTCTGAGCCCCACAGCGGAGTGGAATGAGAATGTGCTTGCCATCAGGCCCCTGGGTGGAAACTGATTCTGCCAGTTACTGGTTGTGTGACCTTGGCGATTTTCCTTAGTCCAGCCTCAGCCTCATGTGACATGTGAGTCATAACACTGACCTTGGAGTGTCACAGGAAAGTCAAAGAGGTGCCAAATGTAAAGCCCCTAGCTCAATGCCTAGATAATTCTTCCAACATTGAGGTCTCCCTTCTGCCTGTGCAGAGTCAGGGTGCCTGGATTCCTTTCCTGATGCCATCCAGCCTTCCATTTTAACCCTTGGAGCCTCCTCATATGGCAGGAAACAGGACCCCTGGCTTGGTTCCTGAAGTCCTACCTTTTTTTTTTTTTTTGGTGGAACCAGGAATTGAACTCAGGGACACTCGCCACTGAGCCACATCCCCAGCCCTATTTTGTATTTTATTTAGAGACAGGGTCTCACTGAGTTGCTTAGGGCCTCGCTGAGTTGCTGAGGCTGGTTTTGAACTCACGATCCTCCTGACTCAGCCTCGCAAGTCGCTTGGATTACAGGCGTGGGCCACCACGCCCGGCCCTCAAGTCCTACCTTTGACACCCGGTCTGCTCAAACCTCTGAATTTCCGGAACCTAGGGGCCCTTAACCACTGAGCCACATCCCAGCCCTTCAATTTTTTTTTTTTTTTTTTTTTAATCTTGTCTTACTATGTTGCTTAGGGCCTCACTAAGTTGCTGAGACTGGCTTTGAACTTGAGATCCTCCTGCCTCAGCCTCCTGAGTCCTGGGGTTTACAGGTGTACACCATGGTGCCTGACTCAGGATGCTTTCAATTCACTCGGTCCTTGCCCCCTACTGCCTCCCATCCCCATGTTGCGGATGCTTGTATGTGCAAGGTGAGCACTCTGCCACTGAGCTACACCCCCAGCCCCAGTCCTTGCCCTTACTGCTTTTGCCTCTTGTCCAGAGATCATTGCAGCTTTTCTGGTTTGTTCAGTAGCAACCCCTCGTATCTGTCAGTCTCAGCTACTCAGTTCAGCCCCAAGAGGCATGAAGTAGGCTTCTGAGGAATATAAAGGGGAATCCCATAGGACCTTGCTGACAAAATCCAAAGGCTCTGAGTTAGCCAACGAGGCTACCCAGAGCTGGTTGCTGGTGGTCATATGTAGACTAGATGATGAGGGATGAAGAATTCGAAGTAGTGAGGAGAAGGCCTGTCAGGGAGTTTAGAACCCATGGACTGAATGGTGTTGATAATGGCAACTCAGGGTCTGGAGATAGGGGCGACAGGCTCTGAAATTGACTGATGCTGGGCCACGTGGAGTCTGAGGGCCAAGCAGCCCATCACCTGCCATCACCTGGTGATGGGCTGCTTGGCTCCATGAAGGAGCCTGAACTTGAACCAGAGGACCTGTGTGATCCCAGCAAACCATGTAATGTCTCTGAGTTTTGTTTTGTAAAGACAAAAACAAAAGATCCAGAAATGACAGGTGGTCTGGAAATATACCTAAGGTCACGGTGGGAGTGGCAAGTAGCCCAGAGCCCTTCTCTGTTTGACAGCCATTCACCTGTGATGCATGCGGACAGCAATAATCAAGTTAAGGTTAGGTCATCCAAGTCAGATTAAAGGGTTTTCATGCTGGCCACTTTGGGATGATTTTTCTTTCATTCTCCAAGATTGGGCCAGGATGATACTTCTCAACCCCAAAGGGCTTAACCAGAGCTCTAGGGATCTCATTAAAATGCAGACTTTGATCAGCACTGTTGGTTCGGCTGAGTTCCCAGTGATGCTACACTGCTCACCAGAGGACCACCCTGAGTAGCGAGGGGCCAGGTACCCCTGGGGCTCAGTCTCCCAGATACCTGGCTTTCCCTTGCAGTTTTATGTTGAGGATTTCCTAAAAACTATCCACTGCAACTTCTCTTTCCTTTTGAACTGAAAGTTCACTTCTTCGTGTCAGAATTGTCAGGGAGGGATTTCCTTAGGGCATCTAGAATAGAACGAGGCTGGAAGGCCACAGGGAAATGACTGCTGTGATGAAAGCCACTTCTTCAATCAATCAGCAGCTGGCTCAGGATCACAGGGGGGCACTCTGTCGGCCAGACAGGCACATTTTAGGTATAGTATGTTCTCATTTAAGAGCTTCATTGGTTATTATTATCTTGTATTAAGCTTATGTCCCTTAAGAGTGTGCCTGGACCTCACAACCTGAGAAGCCTCTCCTATTCTCTTTTCTTTACTCTCAACCCTCTAAAGCCCCGTTGGCTTCCACGACAGCATTTGTCTCTGTCCTAATGCTGGTTTTGATGTCTCTGGCCATCCTTTGCAGGGCCTCCTGTAGACGGTGGACTCTTTGAAGGAAAAGGTAGAAACTTTAAACTCCGTGTTTTAGGGGTCTTAGTAACAATTGTATTTACAAACTACAGTCCTAGTAACCATTTTGTAGACAGTTCTCCTTATAAATTACTGGTTTGTTGAAACAGAGACCTTTTGCTAATCCTCATATACTTTTTTATATTTTAGATACTGAGGATTCAACCCAGGAGCAATTTACTACTGAGCCACATCCCAGCCCTTTTTATTTTTATTTTGAGAGAGGGTCTTGCTAAGTTACAAGAGTGGAAGTTTTGGGCTCCCAAGCAGATGGATTTGTCTCTATTTTTTTAAACTTCCTAAACTCTTTAGGATGTCCAAATGAGTAAATGCACCTACAGCGAATCTCGTTCACTATCACCTATAAAACGGAGGTGGCTAATCTTAGCTTTGGCCAAATGTGCTGATATCCTGAGTCATGGTTCTGTGGTCCAATTCTGGTCCATGGGTCAGTGCCGGCTCAGAACCAAGTACTCATCAGTCCTTGATATGAGGAAAATAGCAACATAAAATTAAATTTCCTCAATTAAAGAACTACCCTAACTGTGGCATAATGACCATTCTCTTTTTCATGTTCAAACGACCTTTCTTTCATGAAGTAAAGGTGATAATAATTGACCATGGTGGTTGTTTCAGGCATTGTTTTCTTTCTTTCATTCTTTTGTTGTTGTTGTTGTTGTTTGTTCCTGGAGATGGAATCCAGGGGTGCTATATAAATGAGCTACCTCCCCAGCCAGCCCTTTTTATTTCTCATTTCCAGACAGTGTCTCACTAAATTGCCCACGCTGGTCTCCAACTTCTGATCCTCCTGCCTCAGCCTTCCGAGTCCCTGGGACTACAGGTGTGCACCACCGTGCCCGGCATTTCAAGAATTTTTACTTGGCAAAATAAACTGACCATACTGATTTGGAATCCTATTGTTCTTTTTTAAAGACTGTGAAATCCCAGTGTCTGGGAATGACTACACTAGAGAAAGCAGGGAGCTATAAACAGCTGAGTGCTGAGAGTAAGTAGGCAGGTACCCTTAGTGGATGATTCTGAGACTGCAGTAAAAATTCCTGCTCATACATAGTCCTCTTCCCACCAGGTCCCGTGTCTCCTGAGCAGCCCTTGGGTTTCAAAAGCAAAATCCACTACAGGAACACCCCTTCAATTTGAGCAAAGTGGCTGAGGGCTTTTTCTCTTAAAAGTGGGCCCCTTGTGAGTGTGGGCTGGGTGGGAAGAGGACCTGGGTGTCGTGCGCCTTTCTTCCACCAGTACAGTGTCTTAGTCTATTTGAGCAGCTATAACAAAACAACTTAGGCAGGTCAATTTATTATTCACAGTTCTGGAGGCTGGAAAATCCAGGGTCAAGGTGCTTGCAGATTCAGTGTCTGACAAGAGCTCATACTGTTCTCCACACAGTACTTTCCTGCCCCGTCCTCCTTGCGTGGTGGAAGGGCAAGCTAGTTCTCTGGATTCTCTGTTGTTAGAACACAATCCCATTCATAAGGGCGGAGCCCTCATGACCTATCACCTCCCCCAAGGCTCCACCTCCAAATGCCATCCCTCTGAGGTTAGGTTTTAACATAAAAAGTTTTAGAGGGGAGGGATATAAGCATTTAGACCATAACACACAGAGTACTTCATTTTCTTGGAAGGAATAGAAAATTCCTGCTTAGAGAGTGTCATTTATAAAGGTTTAGAGCAAGGCAGCAAGAATTTCTGGATAGGGTGAAGGATAAGAGGTGAGGAGAGGGAAGGGAAGGGGGCACTGCCTGAGCAGGCAGGGGTCTGCAGCTGAGGGAACAGGGCTGGCAGAGTGTCATCAGTAATGGGGATACCCAGATGGAACTCAGCAAAGAGAGATCAAAGCATGGGGAAGGCAAATGTCACCTGCTGATCTACCTTGAAGCAAAAACCCAGTCCAAAATAAACACACAACCCATACACACACCACCACAATCGAACCCTCACAAGGTCATCAGAAATAGGCCAGTTTCTAAGTGGAAGTGGCAGATGAGCTGATGGAATTCCTAAGGTTTCTCTAACCCAGAAAGGGTAGGGTCACAGGACTGCCTCTCTTGCTATCATCAGGTGATTGGAATGACAGATACAGATGACCCCCAGTGCTCCCTTGCCCACACTTCACATCACTCAGCCCTACAGAGCAAAGTTAATCTGGTGTCATGACTACAAAAAGAATATGGTCATGCAAGTGGTAGCTCAGAAGATACAACGCCCGGCAATGCGCTAAGCAAGACCCAAGGAGGCCTCTGGGTGGGCGGGGCTGACCTCATCTTTATCGTCCCCCAGGTGAGTCGTGACTCATTGTACCCAGTAAACTCTTGACACATTTTATAGCCAACAGTATTTGATGCCATGAGAGTCAAATTACCCCTCATTGCTAAGTAGCTCAAAAGTTAAAAGCCACCTTTATGAAGTTACGAGCTTCAGAGCAGCATTGGAAAGGTTGTGTGTGATTAAAGTCTCTGGGACTCTGCGGGGATGTCATGCTGTAATGGGTTTATGGTTTCTATTATATCCTGGCTCCCCCCACCCCCACCAAACCAGATGATAATGAAATTAGTAATGGTCAAGTGTCAAATCTGGTAACATTCGCATCTGTTTTTCAGTAATGATAGGGTTCTGGTTGGCGAAAGAGGTAATAGTCCAGGAATATCATTTCACTGTGAGAGATGTGATCCAAAGATACAGACCAAATTTATATTGTTTTCTTGACTCATAGGGAAGTGCAGGATTGAAGTATTTGTAGATTTTTGAATACAGGTGGCCTCAGAGTTCAAAACACCAAGAAGACGCCCTCAGTGTCTGTCCCCCCAGAGTGCACTTGACTTGGCAATGTGGTAACAAGTTAGACGGAGCTCCTGCTCTTAGGGGGTTCACAATCAAGAAGGGGTACGAGTCTCATTGGTGCCTAACTCTAGGAAAATGTAAAAAAAAAAAAAGGGTATGCTGCAGAGATATAAAAGAAATGAGAAGGGAGAGGTTTGTCTCAGTTGGGACGGGGAGGACAGCTTCATGGAATGAGAAGGGTTTGCACTGAACGTTCAGGGATGGGGTCCAGAAAGATGACCTAAAAATATTTGATATCTTAGCCATTAAGTAGGGCAAATCGAGATGAAGTGCATCTCTTTCAGATCAAATGGAGTGCATATGAAAGCACAGGGCTTTTTCTGTGGGATCCTCTGGGGCAGATGGAACATGGGGTTTCCTGTGATGCCTATTGCAGTGTTTGGTTGGAAGACAGGATGGACTTAGACTCTGAGCAGCTTTGAAACCAGACCCAAGAGTTTGATTTTTATTCTACATGAGTTTGCTGCACACAGACACTTTTGTTTGCCTACCCAACAGGTACTATGCCCTTTTTTCTTTGCTAACAGGGCCATAATGATCATGAACTTCACATTTTATAGTCGGGGAGGCTTTGTCAAGTGTTTTTGCAGGTGTTTGGCTAGAAAAATGGGGCAGCAGGCTGATTAGTCCTTTATATAACCCTGGAGACAGAATGGAAAGACTTCAGACACCTGAAAATCAAAATGAAGCTGTGAAGAATGGTAGAAATAGACGCAGCTGAAACCTGCCCAAATCAGAAGCATGCGCAGAAGTCCCCGCACAAAATCTGGGGAAGGCAATTCCACCCCGATTATGATAAATGGTAACAACACATTTATTTCAATTTGCGTTGTTCTAATGGACAGCTTAACTCCACTGAGGAACTGAAAGGGTGCATGCATGGCTTCCTATTCCTTTGATTGAGGAAATATGAGGAAAGTTCTTCCTTGAGTCTTCCAAGGGAGCAAAGTCCTGCTGCCACCTCTCCTTTTTCTCTGTGAAAATAGTAAGTCCATTGGTTTAAAAATGATTGCATTCTTCTTGTATTTTCAAATAATTTGCATACTTCATTTTATTCACCCACACAGCAGAAGCTTTGGAAATGAAAAAAAAGAGGAATGTACAGGCTGGGAATATAGCTCAGTTGGTAGAGTGCTTGCCTGTCAAGCACAAGGCCCTGGGTTCAATCCCCAGCACCCCAACAGTCAGTGCCAACTAGCCTCTGGTGCCGTTGGTTCCGAGTAGGCAGATGAGCCGTTCACTTGAAAGGCTTTCACGTTCAGCATCACTCCAGCTTCTGGGGAAACTGGGCTTCTTGGTCATTTGAATCCTCAGGACAGGACAAAACTTCAAAGACAGAGCCTAAAATGTTGCAAATAATTGTGAGAGTTCCATGGTGTTCCTCCATAAAGAAGCCTTAGAGGCAGGAGAGTAACCTGGTTCTTATTCCTCTTTTTATACACTGTTATGGTTTGGATATTTTAAATTTTATTTTGAGACAGGGTCTCACATAGTTGTTTAGGGAAACTTAAAAAATGAAACAAAACAAAACAAAAAAACAGATAGGAGCTGGCGTGGTGGTACATGTCTACAATCCCAGCTACTTGGGAGGCTGAGGCAGGAGGGTGGCAAGTTCGAGGCCAGCTTCTGCAACTTTGGGAGGCCCTGTCTCAAAATAAAAATTAGAAAGGACTGGGGAGGTGGCTCGGTGGTTAAGCCTCGCTGGGTTCAATCCCGAGTACCAAAATAAATAAATCAATTAAAGAAGAAAGAAAGTCAGGAAGGTATCTGGTCAGTTGATTGCTTATCTGGAGCAGCCCAGCCTGCTAGAAAGTTCCACTTGGTCCAATGCTATTGCCACTTCTTTGTACAACACAGGGCTCTATTTGGGACATCTTTAGAACCTGTGAGAAATCCTCTAGAAGCCACCCCTGGATGGCAAACAACTCTTTTTGAAACAGGCTAAAGATGTCTGGATCATGCAGTGGAGAGTTCCTTCTCAGGCTCCAGATGAGGGGTGGCGTTAGCCAGGAGACTGCGCTCCAAGGCTGGGGGCCATCCTGGAGAAATGCAGCATCCCCTCCCTTTCTGAAGAACACGCTCCCATCCAAATTCAAGGCTGAGTGCTTTATATAGTCACATTGCATACGGGGGCTGAGAATTAGAATGCTTTCTTGGGTGGAAAATATTTTACATGCTCTTACTGAAGCCAAGTGCCTCAAGGAAAAAAGTTTAGAAAGAAAGGAGTTTCCTCAGTCGCCTGCCTCAGGGTGTTTTTGAGGACAAACACATAGAAAGACAATAGGTGCTTACTAAATTCTGCTTTCCTTTTTCCTCTTCCCTTCTCATGAAATGGCAATGGAGTCTAAAATTTCAGGTGCCACACCCCAAAACCCAACTTCTGGATTTCTTCCTGGGTTCCCTAACAAAACCAAGACACAGGCAATCGAGAAGACAGACCCACAGTGAATTTCTGGAGGAGGACACCAAAGGGTTCTGGTGAAATCCGTGTTCCAAGTCACAAGATCACAACACCTTGAGTTTGGACTTGCAGCACCCAGAGCCCTGAGGAATACATTTCTGTTGTCACTGAGTTTTTGGTCATTTGTTATGGCAGTCCCAGGAAACTAGGACAGGGAGCAAACCCTGCAATTAAAAAGACAGAGAGTATTGTGCTGGAGAAGCAACTGAAGGTGTTCATGTGACACATACTTTATTCTTTTTATGTTTTCAAAATTAGCTTATCTTGAGACACAGAGTTGAATGTAAAAAAAAAAATGGAGAATAATAAAGCGTGAAACAATAGAGGAGAATATGGAGAATAATCAACAAACCAGCGGAGGCTGCCGTGGCTGTTGGTGCCAGATCAAGCAGACTTCAGGTGAGGCCCATCAGGGAAAAGGGACGGTTCTCACTGGTGAAATGAGCTGGTCAGCAGGAACTCAGAAGTGCCCTGAAGTGTGCCCAACTAGTAAGCCATGTGGAGCTGGAAGGGTAAATAAACAGACCACATCATAGTAGGATGGTCACAACACCCTTCTCTCAGTAACTGATCGAATGAACAGGAAAAAACAAAACTCACTACACATAAAGGACTTTGGAAAACAATTTGAGCAAAAGGACTGACCAACTTTATCTTCCTGACATCAATATATCAGATCTCCAAGGCTGAACCATCCCAAGGCTGTCCTTAAGCCCTGTGTTAGTCAGTGTTAGCCAGTTGTTCCTCACTGTGACAAGGTAACTGGAAGACCAACTTAGAGAAGGAAACATTTTTTTTGGCTTATGGTTTCAGCCTATGGTCACCTGGCTCCATTGATTCTGGGCCTGAAGTGAGGTAAGAACTATCATGGCAGAGGGGCATGGTGGAGCAGAACTGCTGACCTCATGTAGCTGGGAAGCAGAGAGAGAGTCACAGGAAGGGGCCAGGGACAAGATTGCCCTTCCAAGGCATGGCCCCCCAGTGATCTACTTCCTCGAGCTAACCATATTCCCACAGTTTCGAAGACCTCCCAAATTGTTAATCCAGCAATGGGTTAATCCATTGTTGATGTCAGAGCCTTATGTGAATGACTTCCCAAAGTCCTACCTCCCAGCATTGCTGTGCTGGGGACTAACCTTGAACACACCAGCCTTTGGGGAATCTTCCTTTAAAACAAACAAACAAACACAAGCAGACTTGTTTCTTTCTCTTCCTCTCTCCCTGCTCCTCCCAAATCTCTCCCCCTCCCTAATCTCAGGGGAAACAGGATTTCTTTTTCCCCATCCCAGGCAGAGTTATCTGTCCTTGAACACACCCCCACCCCCACAGGAACAAAGTAATCCAGACTTTGAGGATGGCAGAAGATCTCAGAAATGATTCTCTCTCAGATTAACAGCTCTGACAGAGAACACGTGGAATGGAGCCTTAGAGTCACCTCTTTATAAACCCCCTGTTCCTGCTGATGGGCGGAATCACAGCCTCTGGAACCCAAGTCCCCTGTGCTTCTCCTTCGCTAGCAAAGGAATAAAACTTCTTTTTCCTTTTCCTCAAAACCATGTCCTTGTTACTGGATTGGCATCGGGGGCAAGGACCAGGCTTTCAGCAACAAATCGAGCGATGAGCTCAATCACTGCAGAGGAATCTCTCTAACCCCTGACAGGTAGATGTCCACGCACACATGTCCTCCCACACGCTGGCCTACTTTTTATTTACTTTGTTGTCAAGGAGATTCCTACTTGCACTATTTAACAGACTTTCTATAAGGACCCAGGGACTGCTTGCAAGTTTCCCACTTTATTTCCTATTCTCCACTGTTTGGTGGCATGACATTAGCACCATAGGAGGGAGAAAGAGACCAGGACACTTGTTACCAAAAGCTCAGTCCTTGTCTCCGATGCCAATCCAATAATGAGGATATGGTTTTAATGAGAAGAAGGAAAAGGAAGGTTACTGCTTTGTTAGCAAAGGAGAAACACTGGGGACTCCTGTCCCAGAGGCTGTGATCTGGCCATCAGAAGAAGAGGGGGCTTTTACAGAGGTGAGTCAGAGAAAATAAGATCAGGGAGAAGAAGTTTAGGGAAAAGAAGATCAGGCAGAAGGTCAGGGAAAAGGTTGGGAAAAAGAAAAGACCATGTAAATTTCAAAGTGACAAGGGACAGAGTCAAAGCATCAGGTGAATCCCTGTTACACACAGGATTTGAGTGGTCCACAAGTACATAAATTCTGCAAGATTTGAATTAAATACAAAGATTGATTTGGGGGAGGCATGGGGAATAGTGGCCAAGGGGACAAAGCAGTTTGAGCACAGTAGCCCAAGTGGTTGATCACTAAGGAGAGGAGTCAGAGTCCAGATCCAGGATGGCCTTGCCCCTCTCCCTTGAAGCAGGGGAGAGGCGAGGCTGTAAAACAGAAACGGAGATAAGGTTTGGGCCTGTGGAACATTCAGGGTGGCAGCACAGGGGTTAAGAATGTGGACTTTGGCATCATTGCTCCAAAAGGTTTGAGTCTAGCTCCACCTCTTACTTACTGTGTGACCGTGAAAGAGGGTTAACCTCTCTGAGCCTCATTCTCCAATGAAAAGTGGAACTCACAATGGTACCAAGTCATGAGGTTGTTGTGAAGATCAAACAAGTCCATAAGGTGGTTGTGTGCCAAATGGTCTTCAGCTGCTTATGACTTCTGGGCAGAGGCCCAGGGGGAACTGCCCCAGATGCCCAGGCCCAGCAGTGGAGGGTGTGGGTGCAAAGGTGAAGGCAGGTTAGAGGGTCCCTGGTCAGTGGACTTCTGGACATCTTAATAGCTTCAGAGACCTCAGGCACGTGGACCCTGGGGAGTCCCTTGGAAAGTGAGGAAAAACCCAGCCTGGGGAATAGGAATGTTCCTCTGGCACCTTCTCTCCAGTTTAGACTGCTGGTGCTTTAAACCAAAAACTCCCGCCCCAGATTAGGAAGACCCGGAATAATTGCAGCATTATTTCTAATAGGTGAAAATTGGAAACGACCTCACAGTCCATGAACAAGCGATGGGTAGGGGAAGTGTGGGTTGTCTGTTTGATGAATACCCTGCAGCAGTCCAAACAAATGAATTGGTTTGCATGGAGGCATGACCAGGCTCACAGAAGCCTCAGGGTTAGTGAAGAGAAAGCCAGAGAAAGGACCGCTTTCCCACTGTTGGCAGGATGTGGATTAGTACGACACTGTGGCAATCAGTGTGGACGTTCCTCAAAAGACCAGGCATGACCTGGCTGTACCACTCCTGGGTATTTATCCTAAGGAATCACTGAGCTCGTACTGCAGGGATACGTGCACACACACGCCTAGAGCAGCACAATTCACAGCAGGCAGACTATGGAACCCGCTGGGTGTCCATCGTGGGTGAATGTACAAGGTGAACGTGGTGCATACACACGACAGAGGTTCATTCAGCCACAGACAAAAATGAAATTACGTCACTTGCAGGAAAATGGATGGAACTTGAGAACATCATTTTAAGTGAAATAAGCCAAATTCAAAGGGCCAGGGTCATGTATTTTTTTTCTCATGTGGAAGTTAGAAAAAAGGAAAAGAAATGTGGGGATCTCATGAAAATCAAAAGAAAATCAGTAGAGGAAAGGGATGGTGGAGGGAGGAGGGAAGGGAGAAGAGAAGAGAAATACTGGGGAGTGATAGCGTATGGGCCAAATCATATTGATTGCTCCATTGAATACACGTATGGATGGGTAACAAAATCCCACCACTATGTACAACTATTGTGCACCCATAAAAATGTAGAAATAATAATAATGAAATAAAAAGAAAAGAATAAGCCATAGCATGAGAAAATTTACACAAAACTTTGAAGAACACAAAGAGCAACATTATGTTTTTTGTTCAGGGCTGGGGACTGACCTCACCACCTGATATGTGCTAGGTAGGCGCTTTACCACTGAGCTACATCCCAGCCCTCTTGTTGTATTTTGAGACAGGGTCTTGCTATGTTTCCCAGGTTGGTCTTGAACTTTGTGATCTTCCTGCCTCAGCCTCCGAGTAGTGTATGAAAGAAGGAGCTTCTAAAAAGTACAGGAGCAGAGACCAGATAGAGGGGTACTCGGGTGAGACTGGGAACCAGGGCGACTTAGACTTCACTCACAGCCTTCAATTCCTTTACTAAATATCTGAAACAGCCAGGCGTGGTGGCACACGCCTGTAATCCAAGTGACTTGGGAGGCTGAGTCAGGAGGATCGCGAGTTCAAAGCCAGCCTCAGCAACTTAGCGAGGCTCTAAGCAACTCAGTGAGACCCTGTCTCTAAATAAAATACAAAATAGGGCTGGGGATGTGGCTCAGTGGCTGAGTGTCACTGAGTTCAACCCCTGGTTAAAAAAAATAAAAATAAAAAATAAATAAATAAATATCTGAAACAAAAACAGCTGTTGATTCTTGGTCAGAGGGAGAGCTATTATTTTCCTGTACTTTTCCCTTTTTAAAAAAAACTTTTTTGGAGTGTGGGTGCGGTGATGCACACCTGCAATCCCAGCAGTTTGGGAGGCCAAGGCAAGAGGATCGTGAGTTCAAAGCCAGCCTCAGCAAAAGCAAGGTGATAAGCAACTCAGCGAGACCCTATCTCTAAATAAAATACAAAATAGAGCTGGGGAAGTGGCTCAGTGGCCGAGTACCCCTGAGTTCAATCCCCAGTACCAAAGCAAACAAACAAACAAACAAACAAACAAAACCTTTCATATCCACTGCGGAAAACTCAGAAAATAAAAAGCATTTAATAAAGTAGCTAGTGCTATACTCAAGTAATCATTTGCCCTACTCTGCTGTGGGTGGATGTGTATTTGGATGGCACTGTATATAGTCTTATACAATGATTTTTGAACTCTACGTCTTATGTTTTCTCATGTCATTAAATGTTCTTCAAAGATTAGATTGTCAGCTGTTCCGCCCACTTTCCCACTCCCCGAAAACTTGTTGCCAGTTCCTGCTAAGCCAGAACTGTCTTCCTCTAGCTGCCACTGTGAACCTCTGCCACCAACCATCCAGAGATGTTCCTCTGCATTTACAAGACAAGACATCCTGGTCAGGCAGTACCTGGAGGTGGCGGGAAGATGATCAGGAGGACATCGGGTAACATTTAGGGCTCACTCGTGGTGGAACTGCCTGAGCTTAAATGCCCAAGGGGAAGGTTCTGGAAGCACAGTGATCCCTGTTGTTGAATTCCTGAACCATCACTAGCAAGAGACCAGCTTCATAGCAGAAGCCAACAAGTAGCACATGGAGGAAAGAGTACATGGAATCAATGGAAGGTTCAGTTGAAGACTGGAGACCAGAGAGTGTGAAGGCCTCTGACGGAGGCTGCAGAACCAAATAGACACACCCTTGCTAACTCCACAGCTGCCAGATGGTTGTTGGTGAAAATGAGCATCCGGATGGATGGCGGGGCTGCTCTCTGGGACGGCTGTGAGGATGGTGTGGCCCGTGTGTGCTCTCCTCTAAGGATGATCTGGAAATGGAAAGACGTGAGCAGATTGAGCAATTACTTTGGCTCTGCCCCCTGTCATCACTGGCTGCTGCTTGTCATCCACACGTCACCAGGCTTAAGACAAACGGGTCTGACCAAGCACTGAGCTCTTCCTTTATTTTGACCATGATTGATTTGGAGTGGATGAATTGCTTTGAAAGAAAAAAAAATGAGTCATGTATGTTGTCTAAAAATAAAACACACTGAAACTCGAATCATGATTATTAGTAGCTACAAAACAATTCCTCTTTTGCACATACTAAAATCTATTCTGTTATCTGTCCATAGCTGGACACATACACTGTTTCTACCTTGTAGGTCACTTTAAATAATGGGGCTATATATTGTATATTTCTGATTATTTCCTGAGATAAATTTCTAGGAATTGAATCATAGTTCAAATGCATGTGCCTTATTTAAGACTATTAAATTATTGAAGACTATTAACATCCATTGACAAACTGGTTTTCTAAAAGGTTAGAGCACTTCACTCACTGGTCAGGAGTATGAGAGGTTTACTGATTTGAAAGTCCTTTAATTGGAGATGAAGACTCCTAAACTCACCCCAGCTCTATTGCTAATTTGTTTTTCCTGGTGCTCTGGGTCTGTTTTCTTCTGGATTTCCTCTAGCAGTAGTTCAAAACTCAGGAAGGGCGTGGCTTCTGGCTGAAGCACAGCCTTGGTGGGCGACTTCCCTCCTGTGCAAACCTCAGAGCCAGCCCCCTCCCTGTGATGAATGCAGTCACTTCCAGTCACTAGACTGAAGGCCCGTCTTCTCACTGCTCACCACCTCCTACACTGTGGCTAACACACAGACTACAGTCTTCTTTCCCAGAGGAAGGACAACCTGTTATTTTGCAGTTTGGGCTGTCTTGTATCAATAGGAAGCCGGGGACAATATTCTCAGCAAAAAACATGTATTCATCCTAAGTGGCTGAGCAATAATCCAGCTCTGATGCTCAGTGTAAGTGGCAAAAACCCTTCTAAATGGGAGGCCCTCCCCATGTACAAAACTGATTCCTGTTAAGGGGTATTGATGAGCATGATGTGGGTCAGTGGGGGACCTAATGGTTGAGTCCCAGCCTAGGAATTTGCATGTAACATGTGTTTGCTATAGCCCACCTGTTTATTCCCAGGGTATTCATAGAAATATCCCCCAACTATTTTGACAGAGTGTTTCATCTTGTGAGACTGAATTTCTTTTAAACTTACACATCTATAAAGCAGGCATTATTTGTACACCCAACTGTGAGATTTCCATCTATTCAACATTTTAAAGTAAAAAGGTAGCTGCCTTCCTCTGTTCTCAGGATAGACAGCTACGTCCTCACCATGACTCTCAAGCCTGCTCAGTTTCACTTCATGTGAGTCTCCCTTCTGGCCTCCTTGCCCTTCTTCCTTCACCTCAAACACAGCACATTTCCCTGGCCTCAGGGTCTTTGCACATGCTATTGCCTTGGTGTAGAATAGTCTACTTCCTCCTGGAAATGGCTCCTGACCAAGCAGATCCCACCCCAGCTCCCTCCCTTACCCTGCCTCACTGGAATCATCGAGGACTAAAACGTCACATCTTCAGAAAAGGTTGCCTTTGATGCCTCTGACTGTGTCTGGACTCTGATTTATAGAGTATCACAGCATCTTGCAGTTTTGCTTGGGATGCTTTGTAGTTTGTGGTTCTATCTTTATCTGGGTCAGTGGTGTTTGATGTCTGTCTCCCCATTGATGTGTGAGTATATGAAGGGAGGGACAGTCTTTCCACATGAACATGGCTGCCAGCACAAGGGCAGGTGGACCATGAGCTCGTGTTACTATTAATGCCGTCACTTTAAGCTTGCTGTTAGCCTGTGCGTTGTATTCCTCAGTGTCACTCACGAGCCTGTGTCTTCTCTCTCATGCAGCTTTGATCCTTCCCTCTGACCCCAGCCTTCAGGGAGATGGTGAGCACAGCAGTTGCCGACAGTGTAGATTGACTGAGGAGTGCCAGCCACCAAGACCAGAGGCGATTTGGACTCTGCCTCCTGCGTGGACGGAATGAAGGGAAGAACCCAGATCATCCCTGGCTCCTTCGCTAAACAACTAAGGGAAGAAAGGCCCCTGCTTGGTGGGCCTGCACTTGCCGCTTCTCTGTTGTGGTCAGGATGTTGTTGCTGTCC
>JAJEJO010051164.1:37218-63415 GCA_020662805.1 Glaucomys volans | reverse complement strand
CAATTCAGAGCTCAGAGCTGTTCCTGGAGTCATTCATCTAAGCCACAGTATATTCATCTCAGTCCTCTGGCTTTCGGCAAAGAGTGGCTAAACCGAAGGTCAGGAGCCTCCTAAGGTGCTATTCCTTTTTTTTTTTTTTTCTTTTGGTACCAGAATTGAACCCAGGGGTGCTTAATTACTGACCCATATTCCCAGACTTTAATAGTATTTTACTTAGAGACAGGGTCTCACTGAATTATTTAGGGCTTTGCTAAGTTGCTGAGGCTGGCTTTGAACTCTCCATCCTCCTGCCTCTGCCTCCCAAGTGCTGGGATTACAGGTGTGAACCACCTCGCCCAGCTATTCTTATTATCCTGTAGAGAATAAAGTCAATTCCCCGAGTCTGTCTGATGCATGAAGCTTTTGAATGTCAGGTCCTTCCGCTCAGCCCTGGCTTATTCCTGACTCCCTGACTGACCTCAGTTTCAGTCAAGTCTCAGTCTCCTCTAATTTCTGGAAGAATCTCCCACACGCTCACCTCCCCCAGGACACTGTCTAGGTGCACCCTACAGCACTCGATGTCATCTTCCTCTTTTGGAACTGTCAGTCGGGCACGAAGCTGGTTCCCCTCTAGACCATAAACTCCTTGAGAGCTGGGTTCCACCTTATCCATCTCTAGACCGCAGTTTGTACGTAGAGTGCACATACAGTGAGAGAATTGCCTTTTGGTTACAAAACATCAAAAGGAATCTAAAGGGTTTCAACTCAAAGCACCAAAAAGAGTAACAAGGTATTTGTCACATAGATCAAATCTGCAGACAAAATACAAGGTGCACAGTGAAATTGTCTTCTTTTGTAATGACAGTTTCCTTTTTGTGTACGGTGTCGCTTTGCACTGCTTGATGGTGAAAAGGGCCTTTCTGTTTTCTTATGGCTGGAGGAGGAGGAGTGTGGTCAGGTTAGGGTCAGCCACGTGCGCCTTCACGCACACCTTCAATGCTTACCGCTGCTCACAGCCTCCAGTTTTAAATGGACTCTGGTGCTTTTCTGTGTGGAGAACGGAATTCAGACGCAAGGTCCAGGAGCTGAAGATAGCATCAGGTCTGGCTGGGTGACCCGGTTTTAGGTCTCCTTTGGGCAGGTCATGCCTCGCTGCCTTCTCAGTTGCAGTTTCTGGGCCACAGTATGAGCACACCCAACTCAGTCACACTTAAGAACTGGGTTGACTTGACCAGCTTTCAAGAAAATAGGTGTCACAGGGGATTTTTCTAAGCCAATGCTCATCATATCTGAAAGTGGAAACTCACGGTGTTTTAGGGAGCCCTGACAAATTATTTGGTCAGCTAGATGGCCTATTTGAGATTTCCATATCACGTTTCAGGGATCCGTCAAGTTTTAGGTATTTCTTTGAAAATAATTTTTTGGCACTTTTAAAATTAAGTTATGTACATTTATAACGTCCGAATCCAACCTTTCTGTTAGTGGCCATCTTATATTCATAACACTATCTTGTAGGAGGCGCGTATTTCCAAGTTCAGTCCCTGAACAATAAGCCCTATGGTTTTACTGCTTCATAGATGACTTCTAAATTTCTTCTAATTATTGAAAAGTCAAAATAGTAATTTTGAATTTTAAAAGATCAGAAAAACCCCTGCAAGTGTTGAAATAAGATCAAGGATCAGGGGATACGGGTTCTAACCACATTGTGGAGTCTACTGAATTGGGTGAACTTGAGCAGGCTCTTTTCTCCTCTTGCAGTGTCTCTGGTTACAGAGCTGAGACAGACGACAGCTCTTACCCCCTCAGGATGTGAAGCAGATAAAATAACGTATGGACACATTTTTACAATAAAGGTCATGTGTAAGTTTGAATTAAGCAGTGAGTCTAAACTGTCTTTAGGTGCTGTTTCTTCTGTGCTGTTCCCTTATAAAATATTTCTATGTCAGTGACAGGTGACAAGTTGCTTATCTGTCAAAACTATTCTGTAAAAATCATTTATCTTTTCCTCCTTCCCTGCATTATCATCTTCACTTTTGGGTGCTGCAAAAATGGCGTCATTTTCATTGACAGATGCTGTGTCACTTGCTCTGTGTTCCATATCACCTGATCCTTACAGCTAGGAGCCAGTCCCTGTGAGGTTGTTTATCAGTGGGATTTTCCCTCCTCAGGGCCGGACTCACGGGTAATGGTAAACTTGGGAAGTGCTTTAGAGCAAGGTGCTTCTCCTTTTGGTGCATATTAATTATGAATGTGGATTTTGTAGTGACACATAGGAACATGACTATAACATAATTTGACCAGTTTCCCTCCCAGTACTGCTCATTACTCTCCTCACTCCTTCTCTTGTCCCCTTCTTCTAACCTACTATTATTCTCCCTTCTACTTTCATGACATCTTTATTTTTCTCCTTGTCCTACTAACTTCCACATATGAGAGAAAACATACAGTCCTTTTCCTTCTGAGTCTGGTTAGTTTTGAACATGATGCTCTCTAATTTCATCCAATTTCCTGCAAATTATGTAATTTCTTCCTTCTTTGGACTAAAACTTCATTCTTCACCAAAGCACGAGGGTGTCCACCTGTAATCCCAGCACCTTGCGAGGCTGAAGGAGGACCACAGGTTCCAGGGAATCCTGGGCAATTTAGGGAGACCCTAAACAGCTTAGTGAGACCCTGTTTCAAAAAGAAAATGGTTGGGGGCTATTGCTCAGTGATAAAGCACCCCAGGGTTCAATTTCCAGTGTTACAGAAACCAAACAAAACCTCCATTGTGTATATATACATTTTCTCTATCTGTTCATCTGTTGATGGATGCCTAGGTAGATGGCATACCTTGGCGTTGGGACAAACATGGGAACGAGTGTACCTTTAAAGTAAGCTGATGGGGCAAGGTGTTCTTGCTGCCCGTTTTTCTTGCATTATTTTAACCAGGTGCTAATAAAAATCAACGTGTGGATAACCTCTCAACAAACCTTAAGAAATCCCTGCCTGATTTCTTACAAGTTATAGAATGAGAAATGTCATTCTTGAGCTCTTGTGATTTTAGTCAAAATAGAGTTATTTGCCTTAAGGGCTTTTCCAAACCCATTACTTTCCTATCAAAGACTCTCAATTGAAATAATACATTTCCCATATGTAGTTACTTTCAGTGCTGGAGACTCAAAATACTTGAAAAATATTTTAAATTTCTATTCAAGGACCTTTTCAACCATTGTAAAATTTACAAATGGTGATATATAGCGGCTATTTTAATACCTTGCTGCCATATTAATAGAATCCAGATGTAATAAGAAAAGAAAGGATCATATATCTTCATAATAATCCAGTGCTCTTTTAGAAATGCTGAATAATCTCTGGCTGGAATCAGAGCGCCAAGGGCATTATTTGAAGAGACTTAGAAAAACCATGACCAAGTTTTCCCTCTAAACTGAAGGGCACGCCACCTTCCCATGGTCTTTGTGGGGATAAGGCTTCCTAAGGCCACATTTTCTCATCTGCCTCTTTCTTGAACTTATGTCAAAGAACCTGGCTTTAGAGGAGTTCTCAACTAATCACTGGTGGAATATGGCATCTCAGCCTGGAAGGTCCAACTTCAACTTTGGGGAGACCTGAAGACTTATGTGCTTCAAATGTCACCCCTCGCCTGGCCAAAATGCTACCATCATTCAGAACAATACTTGGTAGAATTTTAGAAATTTGAAATATTTAAAATTGTTTTGTAGTGGGGGATTTATTAGTATTACCTGTAAAGAGAAGAAGCTGCATGACTTTATGCAAGTATCAGCTGTGTAGTTGGAAAAGGAATCCCCATAAGGGCTCACTCTAGAAAAGTTTTCTAAATGGAAATCTTTTTATTTAAAAATGGTTGATAAATAAATGTTTAATTTGCTCTCCCCCTCTGGAGGAAGAGCTTCCTGAACATTGGAAATATTTTAGAGTTATAGAGTTATTTTAGTCTCAGGATGTTAGTGACTGAAACAATAAATTCCAGTGGTGAAGGAACCTTTCTCTCTAACTCTAGCAAAAAAGGGTTGTGGCCTTTGCTCAAGATGGGAATGAAGGTAATGGAATTGTATCACTGCAATGCCTGATACCCTTTATGATTTTATCACATTTTAGCAAGGGATTCCTATTCGTCTTAGTATTGTTGCTCAACTGGTATGTTTTGCCACAAGGGCGAGGTTATTAGTGGCTAGTGGATGAGGAGGACAACTTAAAATTCTTTTGCAAACTGTCTCTCAGCACATGGAGAGGTGGGCGAGCAGTCTGAGCTTGCTGGTGAGTCACGCCAGATCCCGGCACTCTCATGGAATGTCTGTCAGCAGTAATGCGGCACAGATCGGCTCTGGCACCCCTGAAAACTAACACTCAAAGAGAAACTGTTATGCTTGTACAATGGGACATCGTGTGCCAAGTGAAAAGAAATCTTTAAAAAATTCCTGAGCTCATACTTATACTCGTGTTACAATTTTATTATTTGTTGAGATATGTAAGTGAATTAGTAATTGTGGAGGGGTATAGAAAGTATCCTGAGGATGGCCTGGTGATAGGAAATCTTCACAACCAGTGATAAATAATTGCTCTACATTTCTTCACTCTTTTCCAGATCCCTTCTTACTGATACGCTGTGTTTGTGAGTCAACATGTCTTCTATTGGGCTCTGGTTTATGAGGTATTTCCCTAAACAATTATTCTTTTTAGATGCCCAGTGTATCACCAAAGATTAATAGTTGTTTCATGAAAAAAGCAAAACATACTTTCCTGCCATACTAGCCAGGGATATTCTGTTTGACTGTGGAGGCTGGGAGTCCAAAATCCACGATTGGACCAGGAGGCTGGGGACCTGGGGTCACAACGGTGCTGAAGAAGTGGAAGACTGTTGCTGGAGACTTCCTTCTTGCTTGGGGGAAATCAGTCACTCTGTTCTGTTCAGAGTGTGGGGATGAGGCCCCCGCATTATGTAGGGCAGACTTCTTCACTCACAGTCCCCAAAATACCCTCTAAAGTGACACATAAAATTAACCATCGTTGTGAACACAGAGGGCAAAGGGGAGAGAAGTCCTGCATATTATAGTCCCTTTATGGAGGGAGAATTGCAGTACGCATTAAAATAAAGATGCTGAGGAGTCCTGAAGCGAAGATATCTTTTCATAGCTGTATAATCCTGTCTTTTTTTATATTGTTCTTAGAAGTGGTTTGGTTTAACAGTTCCATTCCCAAAAGACTATTTCATATGAATTTTAGCACAAAGATATTTATAAAATGATGTTTTATTACCTGTATATTTAACATACATTGGGCACTTCTAAATATCTAGACAGACCCGATGTTTCAAGTAAGGACTCAATTTACCCACTATGCACACGGCAGTCTTGAATAAAGTGCACACGTGTAACAATAGTTTTAATTTGAAAATGTCTTCAAAATATGAGCCTTCTGGCCCTTCACCAACTTAGTGGGCTATAATACGGAAGTTTTCGGAAGGCAATCCTTCCTGGAAATTTAAACACAAAACATACAAAATTTGTTTACTAAATTCTACTTTTGTCATACACTGACAACCTCATTAACATCTAGGAAGACTGTGTAGATTAGGACTTATCTGTCCTTTATACACACTATGTACACAGCCAAGTAAAACAAAACCCACAGACATAAGGTACAACTCTTGGCTCATGGTAAGCACACAATTCCATACTACTCGATGGGGGTTTGGCTATTGTCCCCTCAAAAAAACAAAAAAACAAAAAACATTTCATAAGAATTTTTTTTTTCTTTTTTTGGTACTGGGGATTGAACCCAGGGGCACTCCACCACTGAGCCACATCCCCAGCCCTATTTTGGATTTTATTTAGAGACAGGGTCTCACTGAGTTGCTTAGGGCCTCGCTAAGTTGCTGAGGCTGGCTTTGAACTCCTGATCCTCCTTCCTCAGCCTCCCAAGTGCTGGGATTACAGGCGTGCGCCACCGCGCCCGGCACCACTTCTACTTTTAACATACATCAAAAGGTGTAGAACATCTAGAAGGCCTAGATATTAAAAAAAAAAGTCCTTAGCATTTTCACCATATATACAGTAATGAGGAATAAAATGCACACACAAAACAATGGCTATGATAAGAAAATGTCTTTTACATAAACTCAGTCAGTACAGGACCTCCTTCTTCTCACCCTCAAAGTCTTCTCCATGTCCTCAAGACCACTTAACAAATGTGGACAAGTGCCGCTCCTTGAGATGGTCTCACAAATCCATTTCAAAGTCACTTCCAGAAGACATTTCTGTATATAATCCTATCTTTCTCAAAATTTATCTGCTCATGGAAGCTTCCCCTGCTCCCTCTATGGTCTTTTTCCCCTGTGAAACTTACTATCATTTTTTTCTGGATTATCAGTGGTTAGAGGAACACAACCAGATTAAAAAACTGGTCCATGGAATGGTGATTGTTCAGGCAAAGGGAGATTTGGAGATTAAAGTGCTGAAATCAGCATCCTTAGCGAAGCTGGGAGCCTAGATGGGTTTTTATCCATTTGATTTGCTGGATGCTCACCAGCAGCCACGTCAGATAATGCACGGGGCCAGTAAGTGGGAAGTGAGGTGCAGAGATGGGGAGTGGACAGGCACAGGAATGTCTCAGGAGATCCGGGAGGTCCTGTTGCTGGTTTTGCCTCATCCCCTGAATAAAGCCCAGTCAAGCAAAAGGCAGGGCAGAGAGGGGATGACCACTTGCAGATCTGGGTCTACAGAGGGTCCTGGGCTGGCATTCCATGCACGGCTGGTAAGATGTGAAGCACAGATGCACTTGGAAGTGTCTCCAGCACTGGCCCAACGTGAGCACCTGACAAAGACACAGAAATAAGGAGAATTCTAAGGCAACAACATCACCCTGCTGAGGTTTGGGTGTAGCTTCTGTGTCCCCCCAAGGTTCATGTGTTGAAATTTAATCTCTGAGATATTAAAAAGAGGGGAGAAGTTTAATCTGATTATGGTGTTTAGAGGTGGGGCCGTTTGGGGATGATTAGGGTTAGATACAAGGTCATCAAGGGGGAGCCCCATGATCAGATCCTGGTGACTTTATAAGAAAAAGAAAAGAGACCAGAGGAGACACATGTGCTGTCCCTGCTTCTTGCTTATGTGATGTCCTGTGTCACCTTGGGACTCTGCCACATGAAGGCCATCACCAGAGGTAGGCCCTCAACCTTGGACCCCTAAAAGTGTGAGCCAAAATAAGCCTCTGTTCTTTATAACTTATGACGACTCAGGTGTTTCATTAGAGTAACAGAAAGCAAACTAAGAGAGAAAATTGGTACTGAGCAGAGGGCTGTTGCTAATAACAAAAATCTGAAAATGTGGAAGTGGCTTTGGAATTGGGCAAGGGGTAGAGGCTGGAAGGAGGAGGCTAGAACAAGTTTAGAATGCTGTAAATGGACCATCATAAGGGATCCTGGTGAAAGCTTGGAAGACAAGGGGACAGGGAACTAATTTCAGGTGGACATGAGGTTCTATTGGAAATTACAAAAGGTCGTCCTTATTATACCATAGCAAAGAACTTGGCTGCATTGTGTCCATGTCCTAAGACTTTATGGAAGCCCAAACCTGACAATGATGAACTAATTTGTCTGTTGAAGGAGATATCAAGATAGGAAAAGATCCAGGCTGTGGCATGGGTAGTATTGCCTGCTTTGTTCAGATTGATGGTGAGACTCAGGAGCAGAAGCAGCGTAGCAGAAAGGTTTGGAAAATTCATAGCCTGGTAAAAAAGGAGTGTTTAGGAGAGGAGGGCACAGACAAGCAACTGCTTCATAAAGAGACTTAGCAGGAATGCAGCTCAGAGGGACAGTTGGAAAAAGCCTTGGAGCATCTCGGAAATCTTTGAGGTTGCACCTGCCTCCCTTCACAGGCCCAGAAGCCTTCCGGGGCTGAGCCAGGGCACTCTCCATGGAGTTGGAAATTTCCCCCCAAATTTCAGTGGGCAAGGTGCTCCATGTCTACTGTGGTGTTTCCAGAAGGCCCAGGCACAACTCTCATCAGTGGAAGACCCTGATGTCCACGTGATGCTGGTTTTATAGATGTGCAGAGTTGCAAGGGTTATGGGGTCATGGTGGCTTCCACCAGGATTTCAAAAGAAAGCCTAGGAATCCAGGAAGAAGAGGGGATCCTCCTGATGGGAGGGTGCCACTAGAGTCATGGGATTGGAGCCACACAGCAGGGTCCCCAGAGAGGTACACATGCACACGTGTGCTCCCTGTCTCTTTCTACATGATGCCCCATGCTGCTGTGGGACTCTGTCAACAAGAAGACCATCACCAGACATGAATTTTTTGACCTAGTTCCAGAATCATGAGCCCAAATAAACCTCTTTCTTTTAGTTTTTTAAATAAGTTACCCAGTCTCAGCTATTTTGTTATAATAACAGAAAAGAGATTGACAGCCATTATTTTTTCTCCATTTGTGTATTCACAGGCTTCTGATACACATTTTTCATGCAAGAAAATAATGAATCATCTTTAATCACATGATTCTGGAAAACTTGGCGAGTGAGTGAAGAGACATGGAAAGATGTTATTCGATCAAAATTTCCTGAAGCCTACGTTCAAGTCTGTGGCAATCCTGGGTGAATCATGGAAAGCTCTCAGGCTGCAAAATTTAATCTGAGAACAAATGCTAAGTCTGTACAGTTAATCCGCAGATAATGATGGAGCTGAAAGAGATAACAGCCTCATCAGGAATGTGACTCTGGTTTTAGCCCTTTCTTGCCTCCTGCCTGTGGTCCTTACCCTGATCCTCAATGGCAGAAGTGGGCATTGGGAAGAGCAAGAGGAGCAGGGAAAGAAGAGAAGTGGGGAGTAAATGATCCAGGGCTGGGGGCTGTCGGGTTTGGTTTGGAAAAGATGCCCTTGGAAAAGACATCTCTGAAAATGTGACTTGGGTGCTAAATGATGGAGCATGGGCTTCATCCACTGCAGAGGTCTGGGGGGCACTGAAGGCCTCTGATCGGGAATGGTAATGCAAGCTTAAAATGTAACTATTCTTTCACAACAAAGATCGAATTTTGTGCCCTGGAATAGGAAAAGAGAAGATTCACCAAGTTGTGGATGGAGTTCTGTAGTAAACACAGGGAGATTACCTAAATATTTGCATAATAAATATTAATATATAATTGATAAAAAAAATCATTCTGCTGCCCACTGAAGCATAGCTTAGTGGCGAGGGTAGGAGAATTCAGGTGGAACAGTCCTGGTAAGCTTTGTGGGTTCAATCTGATACACTGAGCAAGTACATGGGGGTCAGGCACAGAGGCCATCTCTTTTACTGTAATGTGGGCATTTGAGACCTGAATCTACTCACCTGCCATTGTGACTCAGGGAATAATGTTAGTGCTAATCTCAGTCTGTGCCTTTCCAAATCTGCTCAGCCTCTTTTTCCTCTTCCTGGAGAGGGAAACCCAGGTGACAGACGGTGCTGCTCTCTGAATACGGGAGTCATCTGGGTTCCTCGTGACTTTTCCTACACCAGGAAAGCCAGAATAGACAATGCGAGAGGAATGAACGCCTTCATCAGGAAGGGTAGAAACCGTCCACTCATCCATGTCCAAGCAGCAAGAGACTTTTGGCTGTATGGTAAGAGAATTAAAGTAAAGGCCCGTTTCTGGGGCACCTTCTTTTGAGAAATGGGGCTCTGGGCTCATCCACAGGCAGCCCACAGTCTCCCTCCTCCTGCCTCCTCTGCATGCCTCCGCACTCTGCACTCCCAGACTCTGCTCTAAATAGACTGGTGATGTGTTGCTCACGTTTGCACCCTGCTGTTGCCCTGAAATTTTTTTTTTGGAATGGGGATTGAACAGGACACTCAGCTACTGAGCCACATCCCCAGCCCTATTTTGTATTTTATTTAGAGACAGAGTCTCATTGAGTTGCCTAGCACCTTGCTTTTGCTGAAGCTGGCTTTTAACTTGGGATCCTCTTGCCTTGGCCTCCCCAGTGTAGCTTCCAACCAGGCTGAGCTGCCTGCCTGGTCTCTTCCAATCCTCGCCCTAGGAACCAATTACTGCTTTTGTGAGGACTCTGGTTACAAAGTTGCACAATTTGGAGTAAGCTGCCCAGCCCTCTGTAATTTTCATGCATGATTTTTGAAAACGTGCAGTAGCAGAAGTTGCAGTACAGGAGGAATGCTGGTGTCGCAAGCAGACGTGACATCAAGACTTAGGAGCACAACGCAGTCCAGCTGATTCTAGGGATTCAGAAAGTGACATCTACATGATTATATTTTTTTTTTTTTAAGCTTTCTGTGTATGTCAGAGGATTTTAAGATGCTACTAGCAAATGAGCAACTTTTCCCATGGCAACAATCTATCACTGGATGGTGGGGTAAGAATATTATGCTGCCCCTCAGAATCACTCTTCCTTTTTCAGTGTCCCCTGTGCCTTGCAGGTCTGACTGCATCAGTGGTGACTCTTGCTGTAGGGCCATCTGTTGGATCCAGCCAGTGGGAGAGAAGGAAAGGAGCTTGGAGGTGGCAGAGGGGCCATGCAAGTATCCACTCCCTGGTCTGCGAGTTCCACCCACTTCCTGCTGGATCTTTTACTGAACAACTTTCTTTGAAGGTTCCTGTTTTCTAACCTTGAGCCAGTGAACCAGTGAGCCTGCTTCATTAACTCTTGTTAGAGTTAGAGATTAGCAAGGAATGGGGTGGGGTGGGGAATTTGACTAAGTCTTCAAATAACAGGAGTGTCCTTGGCAAATGTGTGTCCCCCACACAGCATAACATACATTTGAAAATGTGCCATTTAAAACATAATTCAATCTGTTTTTTTTCTTTTTTCTTTTTTTTGGATGATTCAGAAGATAACTTCAGGAGACAGCGGTGTCTCAAGGGTCATGGCCATGACTAACAGTTATAATTGCACCAAAGATGTGTGGACAGTCTGGTTAACAGGATACTGGAGAGAAGCAGAATTTTCTATACTTTGGGTATAAAAATCCTTTACGCCTTCTGTAAAAATCTCTTATGAACACCGCTAAGTTGCAAATAAAACAGAGACCCGGAAAAATGGTCATATCAAAGGATTTGAACTTTTAAAATAGAGTCAGAAATATTTGTTGAATGTCCCCCAGGCTCCAGACCCTCTTATGATCTGGTCACTGCATTTCCTTTCAATTTTGGAGCAATCCAGCAAAGTGGTTTTGTTATGGCTGTTTTGTAGATGAGGGGACAGCTCAGAGACGTTCAATAGTAGGATCACAGTCACACATCTGGTAGGGGATGGAACGAAGCAGAGGCCAGGCTTGTTTGATTCCAAAGTCCACCCTCCTTCACTAGAGCAGCGGCTCTTCAAGGACTGTTGGGAGAGGGTTGAGAACCCGCACCTGGCTCCGGAGGGTACCTGGCTCCCGCAGTCCTGAGGAGGTTGATCCCAGCTGGCTGTGGCAGCCAGTGCTTCTCTTTTTGTTCCTCCTTCTGGGTGGAACTGATTCTTATGGCGTAAGCGTTGCTCTGTGCAAAGACCCAACATGGAGATATTATCCAGCAAGACCATCCTTTGTGGTAATGGCCAGCAGTCACCAGGCTGTCGATCCCAGGGCTGAACCTTTCACCCCAGGGAGGGACCGCAGTCATCTTGCCAGGGGGGGCCTGCAGCACTGCAGGTTGACTCGGGGAGCCCAGGGCTGCAGGGGGCGTGATAATGAGAGCAGTGCTCTCTGCTTACTTGTGAGGAGCTGCCTCCAAGCAGCAGACTAAATGCACTCAGCAGGCAGAGGCACACGTGGCTCTTCATGTCCCACAGTGAGGCATCAAGCTCTTCCATGGGAAGGTACAATAAAGGCTTGTTTTTCAATATTTTATGTTCCTTGGACATTGTCTAAGTGCATTTAAATCCTGATGGGCCACCCAGACCTGGAAAGTTCATTCCAGCTTCTCTGGAGGTGGTGGGCAATGATGAGGAGTGGCTGGGGAAGAGGACCACACCCAGGAATGAAGCACTGTCCCCTGAGGGGTCGTTGGGAGCCTTGTGTTGGGTAATGTTTGTGAAATACAAAGAACAGGGTAAACTGCATGTTAGTGGCAGTTCTTACAATTCTCTGTTTTCAGAGGCTCAGAGATGTGAATCAACTTGGCTAAAGTCACACAGCTTTTGAGTAAAGTAGGGTTGGAACTCAAGTCTGCCCAAATTTAAAGATGTTTTCTCACTTTCAGGCAGAAAAGAGTGACCCTGGGAGATCCATTGTAAAAGTAAATGATGCCCTGCCGGTGTCCCCTGGTGATACTTAGGGCCCAAAGAGGGAATGCTTTGGATGAAACAACTTCAGGGGCTGCCCAAGATAGGTGAGGGTGTCAGTGTCCCCATTCTGAGATGGTTCAGGGGCCAGGAAGATAGACCAGGGGAAAAGAGAGACAAGTGTATTGTGCCAGATGCAAAAGCCAATATTGAAAACCAGTTCCAGGTGAGAGTCCCCTCAGAGAATTTTCAGACATGTGGCCTCAACGCAGGCCAGTCCCAAAATATTCTTTCCTGCTGGTCCTACCATTCTTGTGTTTAAAGTGTTTAGGGATTGCTCTGCTGAGAAAGGTTGTGGATCATGGCAGTGAGCCATCAAGGGTGGAGGCCACCACAGTGCTATCAGTACCTGTTTAGTGTGCTACCCCCAGAACTGAGCACCCTGGCGGGCAGTGTTACGTGGTCCCTGATGTTTATCACAAGCATAAAAGATAAATGAAGGGAGAGAGGGAAAACTGAATGAATGAAAGTTTTGCCTGCCAGAAGAGGACAGGGAAGTGCTTAATGAATACCACCCAGTGCCCCCTGTGCTGGAGCCAAATATGGTGTCTAGGCAGCTGGCTAGGAGACCAAAGCAGGAGGGTGGGTGTGTGAATGGCAGGTATTTTGCAAAGACTGCACACTTCCGCCCCCTCCCCTGCCTGGGGGTGGGCACTGCATGTGCGGACAGGGATCCACCAGCCTGGGACCAGGAGGGCTTTCCGGACACAGGAGATTGCACCCCTTCCATGGGGCAGAGTAGCTCCTGAGGCCTAACCAGAAAGCAGTTGTGGGGGCGGAGGGGTGAGGTTGGCCTGCAAGTTGAGAGGCTGGGCAGTAATTCAGGTGAGAACTGAGGAAGGCTGACTCAAATGCAGGTGGTGAGGACCGCCTGGAGGTGGTGTATTCTGGAAATGTTTGCAGGGAGGACCGTCAGCACTTATTGGACTCATCACATCCTGCCCTGAGGCCTTAGATGTCCCCAAATAAAGTGAGTTTATAGTTTCCAGCTGAGAGTGTTGGCCAGCCACCAGCAGTTGCTAGGAACTGGCTTTTTTAGAAGGACTGCTGTATTCATTGTTTTTGAATTTCTGAGCACCAGCTGGTTCCACAGTCTTTCTTTCCATCCTTATTGGAGACCTATTGAAATGGTATTGAATTCCGCACTTTTGCACCTAGGAAAGTCATTGTACCTTTTCCGACCGACTTAGTGTTCCAGCTTCCGACCGACTTAGTGTTCCAGCTTCTATCTCTCGCTGTCTCTGTCTCTGTCTCTTCTTTGGCTATAAATGGTCACACATTTCAGGAGCACACTGCCCTATAACTTTGATTCTAATGCCAGGAAGGAGGACTTCTGCCATTAGAGGTACCTTAGGGTGCATTAGTGCCTCTCTTGGTCCTCACTCTGTGGTTGCAGGACTTCGTGGCTTTGACAGAGTCAGGGGACTCTGGTGTAGAGATCCCCTTCATCGCACAGGCAGTTGGCTTGCACTTGCTCCTGAACTCCCATGAACTCCTGGCTCTCTCCTGGAACCAGGAAGTTTCCCCAGAGATTTGCTGCAACGGCTAACAGGGTCAGGCCTGTCCCTCCTCTGGTGGTCACATTTGCCTGCCAGCCATAATCTGCCCTTGCCAGGAAGGTTGCTTGAAGTAAGTCAGAGGGCATACCACGGCCGGTCCACTTCCAAGAAGTCCCTTCATGCCCTGCCCTGTGGGCCTGCCTTCTTGCTGTTAGTGTCCTGAGCTCAGTCCCAGCCTCCTGCTTGCCTCTGACCCGGGCTTCCCTGTTATCTCGGGGCATTGGTCCTGATGTTTGCCCTTGGCTTTGCTCACGTTCTGCCCTGCACCCAGGAGTGACACCTTCTGACTTCTCCACAAGGACCTGGAAACTCCTCCTGCCCTCTAGTCTTGTCTGGGTACCTGGGCTCTGCCATGGTGATGGCCCTTTCCTGTCAGTCCTGCCCTGTGGGGGCTTCATGTACCCGGGTAGCGATGGAGGCCATTTGGTTTGCAGTCCCCCGATGGGCCTGTTCGGCTGAGGGAGAAGCTAAGGCCCAGTTCTTATGTCATTATGCAGGGCCCTCCTTCTGGGCACCTTTTGGTTATTCCACACCAGGACCTGAGGTTTTTGAGTTCTACCTCTCTTGTTATTCATCACATTTTGAAAACCAACATTTTATCCAACATTTTAATTTGATGAAACTAAGTAACTTGATGGCATCTTTTATTTTTTGGTACTGGGTATTGAACCCAGGGGTACTTAACTATTGAGCCAGATCCCCAGCCCATTTTTTAGATTTTATTTAGAGACAGGGTCTCACTAAATTGCTTAGGTCTTGCTAAATTGCTGAGGCTGGCTTTGAACTTGCGGTCCTCCTGCCTCAGCCTCCCGAGTCCCTGGGATTACAGGTGTGCACCACTGTGTCCTGTGCTTGATGGCGCCTTTTAAGCTGTGCTCATTGGTCTGTTTAAGGAGAGTGTCTGCATTCTTGGGTACATTGGGAGTCATGCTGCCCCAAATATGGCATCTGCCATTGGATAAGACCAGCAGAAGCAGGGAGGCCACACACATCTTCCCCTTTCCCCTCCCTGGAAGCATGTCATCTGATTGGAGAGGGTCTTTTCCAAGGACAGCAGGAAAACAGCATCCTTGTCTTCAAGGACACAGGACACAGAAGAACTGGATTTTATACATTTATCCAGTTGTATTTCCCTACAAGTACCTATTTCTTCATCAAACCTGGCATTAAAAAATACACACTTTACTCGTGGTTTTAGGTCTTAATTTTTTTTTTTTTTTTGCAGTGCTGGGGATTAAACCCAGGGCTTCGTGCTTACGCGGCAAGCTCTGTACCCATTGAGCTATATCCCCAGCCTTAGGTCTTAATTTCTGAAGGTTCCCATATCTCCTGGAAGTTACAGTAAATAAATTTGCATGCTCTTTACTTGCTAATCTGTCTTTTGCTGCGGGAGCCCCAGCCTGAACCTTAGCCATAAGAAAGAAGGAGATTCTCATCCCTCACAGGCACGCCTTCTGATTTTAGTGTTTGTTTGTTTTCTGGAGGGTGAGGATTGCTTTTCTATTTAAATTACTTTGTAACATAACTAATTACATTGCAATGCAGCCAGGAATAGGCTTAGATTAGGTTAATGCTCTTGATGCTCATGAAGGGTTTCTTTGTGAACCAGAACACTATTAGGACAAAGTCTGATGTGCTCTCTATGTGCTCTTTTTGGTAACCCAACCCTGGTCTACCCACAGTATCTGTCTCGAGGATGTAGCCCTGGGATAAGAAAATGGGGATTTGGTGACCTAACAAAAATGTCCAAGGAAATTTAAGCAATTTTCAGCTTCTGACATTCAAAATAGGCTTTTGCTGCCCAATAATAGGCTTGAAGGTCAAGTTTTGCCATGAATTCCCCAAAATAGCATGTCATGGTCTGAAACCCGCCTCTTCTGTTGAGGAGTGACTTGGGAGTGGGAGAGAAAGACCTAGAAAGGGAAAGAAGACGTCTGTGTTTCTGGAAGAGAATCCAGAGAAAGGAGCATGTCCTTTAAGTCGAGAACACTAAGAGCTTGGGCTTTGCTCCAGGTTTATGTTTGGAGCTCCTGGAGATGGTCTTGTAGTTGGTTGGCTTCCTGGGACAGCTAGGGACAGTGAACTAGCGCACAGGGCGTGGGCCAGAATTTCTTGTGCCTGAGTTGCTCCAGCTTCTGGGGTGTGGATGGGGCCCAGAATTTCCTTCATGCTCCTGTGTGGGGCTGAGGAGGGAGGGATAGGTCAGCAGGTAGGTGAGGAGGAGAAGGAGGTGTGTTGGCGGCTCCTGTGCTTACGAGAGATGGGGTGGCCAGGTCAGCGAAGAAGGAACACCTTGCTGGCAATAATAATTAAATTTGACTGGAGACAGGGAGATTATAGCAAGAGCTTGTATTCTTTAACAGGAAACTCTGGAAGGATGTGCTTCAGGAACTTGATGGTCCCACTTGTTGGAATGATAGAAATTTTTTTCTTCTGCTTCTGTTTTTCCAATATATTTTGTAATGAGAAACTGTTCATTTTCTAAAAAGGAGTTCAGTGATCTTCAAAAATAAAAAAGAGGACCATATTAGATGTTTTTCTGTAACATTTAAAAAATATTTCAAAGCCATCCCTGTAAGTTTATAGATACATATCTGCTCTTTTTAGTTTCTTTAATGCAAACATATACTTCTACACAAATGGAATCAGGCTTTTTGTTTCAATATCCTTTTCCTTTTTCCTCTATCCTTCTGCACCCTGTCTACAGTCCCCACCCTCTAACTCCCCAGGAAAAGTGCTAGCCATCTGGTGTGCACCCTTTAGTACTGTTTTCTACCTAACCACATATATGACCATGTATGACTACACGTGCAGACACGTACACGTCATAGGAACGAATGTATATGGACGTTTCAACTCAGGCATGATTAGATGCTTTGTAAGCACTTATTATAGATTACAGAGTTGGGATCAGTCTCTGAATATGTCCCTGCCTCTTATCTTTTGCACTCACTAGCATCCTCTGGAGACATTCCAAGGCCACTGCTGTAACTCATCGTCACATTGCCAATGGTTTTGTGATTGTCTATGATGTTACATTATAATTCCATCATCCACAGGTGAGAGTTTTGAGCATTTCCTTGTTCTTCCCCCCCACATTTTTGATCAGTGCATTTTAGTGTACATACAAGTAAGATTTGTTCCTGTCTTCCTAGTTGTACACAATATACAGTATAATAATGTAATCTGAACAATATCAGTCCCCAGAACTCACCCACTTCCTTTTTCTTGATTCTTGGAGAAGGTGGCTATTTGGCCACTGTCATTTGAGAGTGTATGTGCTCTATATTTCAAATAAATTAAGTTTTATCGATCTGATGATGCCTAGATTTTTCTCCATGTATGTCTAATGACATTCAAACAGGTTACCCTATTTTGGGGACAAGACAATACTTTTTGGTTAATGTGAGTGGCATAAAGTAACATGTAGGATAATTCATCAACAAATATTTGGGAGTCTCTATTACATAAGATCTAACCTTCACTTGAACTGCTGCTTTGCCATGCTCTTAGAACTTTCACAATTTTCTATAGAGGGATTAAAAATGGGCCCAAATCACAAAGATGGGGAATTCTATTTGAATTAATCAATTGTTGGAAAATGGGCTTGATCTTCACTAGGCAATAAAGTTTTTATTGTTTTATTAAAATTTTCATTGCAATGATTGCATTTCTTATTTTACATTCAGGTGTAGTCCATATCTGAGTTTTAGAGGTTAGTAAAAACAACATTAGCTTCTCATTGTCAAACTGTCCTCGTTCTCTAGCAATTGGCTTACTCCCTAAAGATCTGAGTTATAGACAATCAACAATTGAGATGACTCTCAATTTTACATGTAAGTCTGTATTTTAAAAAGGGTACATATAATATGCCCTTTTAATATCTAATTAATATATAATATTTAAATGTAAATATTTAATATAATATTTAAATGTAAATTTTAAATATATGTTATATATACATATACACATTTAATCCTCTTAATTTTTAAAAACTTTTTAGAATTGTGAATCTTTTTAATAATAAAGACAATACTTTTTATTTTAGTTTGCCAAGAATTTTAGATCATGCTCATCAAATGCAGCAAAAGGTGATGTTGCTTAGCTGAGCTGACTCTGGTGACAGCTTATAAATCACTTCCTATCGTTTTAACCGCAGGAAGGAGAGGGTGTTAGCTTGTTACTTTTGCTTTAAACATCTACCTGTGGCTTCCATTAAAAACAAAAATTAGGAAACACACTCATCCACTGTCATAAATTTTGGACTATTGAAAACAAGTACATAATAAAACTTTTTACTCTTCAGCCTCGATTTAAAACCAGGTGCGAGGGCAAAGAGGTTTGCTAATGTTGCTGCACACGGGTCCTCAATCATGGGGACAAGGTGCAGTGTATGATGGATGAGATTGCTATTAAAAAAAATTCCACTTTCTCTTTTGCAGGAAATAGAATTACCTGCGGATCTGTATCAGGCATTCCACCTTTGGAGGGAAGTCCAGGCAAGAGACTAAGTTGTCTGGAAGCCCTGGTGAATTTAATGGCTTCACCACTGGAGAGTGGCAGAGTCCCCTTTGTAATTAGAGGGCTTAATCACCACTTTTTCCTTCTGAATGTTTTTTTACTTATTGCGTCTCATCTCCGAGGATGGGCAAGGAAGGTGGAATATAGACAGCTGTGGTGAGAGATTTGGTGTGCGAGAACACTTCTCCTCCACCCACACATCCTTACCCAGAGTGGGCTGAGTTCCGGCTGGCCGGCCTCTCCTGACCTCCAGGCTGACTCACCCTGTGCTTGCCACCTAGTCATCTCCTCTGTCTCTGCTCTGTTTGTCCACAGGCAGAGCTGGCCTCCAGCTCACCGGTATTGGGAAGTACCACCATCCTCCTGGGGTCTTCCAGTGTAGAATGGGAGAACTTTTTGACCACCCCTTCAAACCCCTTGCTTTGTAAAAAGACAATGGAATCAGGGTTCAGGAAGACTGTCTTGTGGTCACTTCCAAATGGGTACAGATGTCCTGCCTCCCAGACGTGTCCTTCTACCCTACCAGGTTCCCTCTACTACTTCCCTGCAGTTCTTCCTATGAGAGATCAATTCTTTTTTTTTTTTTGGAACCAGGGATTGAACTCAGGGACACTCGGCCACTAAGCCACATCCCCAGCCCTATTTTCTTGTATTTTATTTAGAGACAGGGTCTCACTGAGTTGCTTAGGGCCTCGCTAAGTTGCTGAGGCTGGCTTTGAACTCGTGATCCTCCTGACTCAGCCTCCCAAGTTGCTTGGATTACAGGCGTGTGCCACCGTGCCCGGTGAGAGGTCAATTCTTTTGGGAGTCAAATACCCTTTGGGAGAGGTGCCATCTTAGTCAACGTGAGAGCAAAATTGTCAGATGCTTACTGCTATGGTTTGAATATGGTTGTTCCCACTAAACTCATGCAGGAGTTTACTCCTCAAAGGCTTAGTGGAATAAGAGATTGGAAACTTTATCCAACTATGGCATCTTTAAGAAGTGATTAGATTGGGCCATTTGGATGGAGACCCCATGATTGAATTTTGGTGTGTAAAAGGAGGGGGAGAGAAACCACACAGATCTACGCATGTGCTCTACTGTGACGTAATGCAGCCAAAGGGGCCTGTGCCAGAGCCTCCCCCTTGCTGTTTAGACCTTCAGCCTCCAAAATTGTGAGCTGAACAAACCACTTCTCTCAATAAAGTAGCTTGCCTCAAATTATGTTGTTATGCAGTTTGTGAGTACAAACACATAACAATGAATTCCACTATTATGTAAAATTATAATGCACCAATAAAAAAGAAGAAAAACATGGGGCTGGGGTGGTAACTCAGTGGTAGAGCACTTGCCTCGCATGTGTGAGGCACTGGGTTCGATTCTCCGTACCACATATAAATAAATAAATAAATAAATAAATAAATAAACGTCCATTGACATCTAAAACTATATATTAAAGAAAAAACAGCCTCTGCCTGAGGAATTTCATTATATTAAGTAAAAATGGGGTAATAAATTATTAGGAATGGTGACTCTAAATTAGGGCAGGATTTTGCTGGACTAGGTGACAAGATTTGCTCTGGGACAGAGGCCCTTGCCTGGGACTCTGCAGTGGACCTTTGGCTGAGAGCTTGGGAGAGGAGTGAGGAAGAAAGCTGGAAGTTGTCCATTTGCCTACATCACTCTTTCTTCTGTGGCTTTCTTCCCTCCAAATCTGCTCTAGCAAAGTACCCACCATCGGCCTTCACCACCTGAAGTCCTACTCTGTGCATCCAAAGAACTTTTAGAGGACCGTTGTGCCTCTGACTATACTCAGCCATGGGCATCTTGGCGGCAAGTTGCTCCATGGAAACAAAATATTATCATTGGTACCTTTGGACTGTTGAACTTCCAGATGTTTTAGCTGCTTAGCTCCTTTTAGCCTCCTCTGTCCCGCAATATTTTTATTATCGAAGGGAAGACTGACTTCCAATCCTGGATAATGTCAAGTTGTGACAACATCATCCAGATTGAAGAGGAATTACATTTCCTTATAAATAGTTTAAATTCTAATTATTCCCCATTACCCCATTTTTCCTAACCATCATGAAATTCCTGAGGCAGATTGTTTTTTTCCTTCTTTTTTTTTTATCAGTGCATTGTGATTTTATACAATAGTGAAATTCATTGTTACATATTTGTACACACAATGTAATTATATAGTTTGAGGAAAGTTATAAAGTGTAAATTCTGATTGGGTCTATATTTTTTATTTCCTTCAAAAAGATCAGAAAATGAGTCACATTTTTACCTTCTCCTCTTGGAGCTTTCCAAAAACAAACAAACAAACAAAACCATTTGTGGGGGATTCCAGGTATACATAATAAATGCCAAAAGAAAGTTTGGGGAATATAGAGTCTTTGCAGTAAGAACAAATGACTCGGCTTTAAGTGAAAACCATGAGTAAACCCTGGCAGGAGACCACGTGCTCTCTGCTGTCTTCTTATTGTGAAGGGGCTTGCTGGGAGCATTCTGGGTGAATTTTCATTCAAATGGTTTAAAAGTTCCCATTTAGTTCTTTGAGATGCCACAGCTATTCCATAAAAATAAAATGCTACTGTGGATTTTTTCTTTTGCCCCCTAAATTGAATTTAAAATTTGGATGTCAGAAGACTTAACATGCATGACATTCCGTCCATCAGTGACACCTTGACAGCCTTCATTGGCTTATTATTTTTTCCCCTGTGGTACTGGGGATTTGAACACAGGGCCTTGTGCATGCTAGTCAAGTGCTCGACAACTGAGCTCATCCCCAGGTCCTGGTTACCATCTTTGAAAACCACTCATCTATGCTATGCATCATGCTCCTCATCTTCAATATATATTAATCATTCTAATATATATTAGGATACCAAACAATGTGTTATGCACACCTGCTTCCCACGGTCTGCTGCTGACAGAGGAAGATTAAACAGAGAAGTGCGATGTTCTGATACTCCAATTATGTCTAGCATAAAGGAGCTAAAATAGAAATACTTCTTTTTTTTTTTTTTGGTACTGGGGATTGAACCCAGGGGCACTCCACCACTGAGTCACATCCCCAGCCCTATTTTGGATTTTATTTAGAGACAGGGTCTCACTGAGTTGCTTAGGGCCTCGCTAAGTTGCTGAGGCTGGCTTTGAACTCGTGATCCTCCTGACTCAGCCTCCCAAGTCGCTTGGATTACAGGCGTGCGCCACCATGGCCGGCTTGATTACACAAATATTATAACACTAGTGGTTTGCATCTCTTCCTTTGCCACAGTGCACTTCTAAGAAATAGGATTTTTCAGGTTACATGGCAATGAAGACAAAAGTGTGAACTTGGAGTTGTTGAGATCCTGGGCTTTAGTATAATGAAGTCAGTTCATATCCAAAATCCAGTGACTCATGCTTACTTTGAGCAAGTTATTTAACCTGTTTTTTTTTTTCCTTCTTATTTATGGAGTGAAAGAAGCAGAATCAGAGACCTCAAAGGATTGTTTTGAAGGTGAAATGGAAACCAGTGCAGTGCCTGGTGATGGCCAGTGCTGATTATCCACGTGTAACAGTTATTATTCACGCTGCATCTTAGATCAAGACTGGGCTTAGTGTCATTTTTCTTTTAGCTATATCTCAAAAATTAAAAAAAATTCCCAATTTTTTTTTGCTTTATTAAAAAGTTTACAAAATGTTAATTAAATTTAAAATCATTTCTTTTAGCAACTCATTAAGTATTTTACTTTAGCTCCTGCTAGGTCATGAGAGAATTTCTTGGTCAAGTGAACTTGGGAAATGGTCAAAATAACTTTTTATTTATCTATACCAAGATTGAAAGATTATTAAATGCAGTAATAAAAAGACTGAAAAGATCTATGCCATTATTTACCATTCTTGATGTAGACAAACCAATTTATTCTAATATTTATTTCTTACATTTTTGTTATTATAAGTAGTGTAGAACATGCAAAATTGGCAGGAAACAAAATAAAAACTCATATTGTTTGAAAAAACCTTCTGAATGACTTTAAAATGGACCCCCAAACTTGAAGACATAAGAAGTGTGACTCATAGCTTGCTAGTGGGAACCTAAAATGGTTTAGCCACTTGGAAAGCAGTTTGGAAGTTAAACATAGAATTACTGTAGGACCCAGCAATTCATTCCTAGATATGTATCGAAGAGAATCGAAAACAGATGTTGAAACAAAAACTTGTACATGAATGTTCATAGAAACACCATTCACAATAGTCAAAGATGGAAATCACTCAGATATCTATCAAGAGGTGATTGGATAAACAGACCTTAGTAATTCATATGATGAATTATTATTTAGCCATAAAAGAATGAAATACAGATACAAACCCCACTATAGACGGACCTTGAAAACGTTACGCTAACTGAAAGAAGCCAGGCACAAAAGGTCGCATATTCTAAAATTCTATTATAAGAAGTATCTAGGGAGGCTGAGACAAGAGGATCACAAGTTTGAGACCAACCTCAGCAACTTTGCTAGGCCCTAAGCAACTTAGTAAGACCCAGCCTCAAAACAAAACAAAAAAATAAATAAATAAAATAATAAAAGAGCTGGGGATGTGGCTCAGTGGCTATATAGCCCTGGGTTACATTTCCAGTCTCCCGCCCTCCCCACCCCAAATCCAAAAGAGGTAAATCCATAGAGCCAAAAGCTAATGAGTGGGACTGAAGTTAGGCAGGACTTAATGACTGCTTGATGAGTCTGGGTTTCTTTCTAGGTGATCAAGTGCTTAGGAACTTGGTAGTGGTAGTAGTTGTATGACATTGTAAATGTCCTGAATGATGCTGAATTGTACACTTAAGATGAGTGAAATGGTAACATTTTATGTTATGTGTATTTTCCCCAATAAAAAATTAATGAATCCAGGGCTGGGGATATAGCTCAAGTTAGTAGAGTGCTTGCCTTGCAAGCACAAGGCCCTGGGTTCAATTCCCAGCACCACACACACACACACAAAATGTATATGTATCTGAGGGAACTAAATTCAGGGTACCATAGTGGTACTGTGTGCTGGTGTTTATTATGGTACAATTCATGAGAGCCAAGTTATGGAATCAACCTAAGTGCTATTCACAGATAAATGGACAAAGAACATGTGTGTGTGTGTGTGTGTGTGTGTGTGTGTGTATATGAAATGGAGTTTTATTAAGCCATAAAGAAGAATGAACCCAATCAAGAAATGGGCTAAGGAACTGAGCAGACACTTCACGGAGGAAGATATTCAATGATCAACAAATAAATGAAAAAATGTTCAATATCTCTAGTAATTAGAGAAATGCAAATCAAAACTACCCAAGATTTCATTTCACTCCAATTAGAATAGCTATTATCAAGAATACAAGCAGCAATAGGTGTTGACCAGGATGTGGGAAAAAAGATACACTCATACATTGCTGGTGGAGTTGCAAATTGGTGCAGCCACTCTAGAAAACAGTATGGAGATTGCTCAGAAAACTTGGAATGGACCCACCATTTGACCCAGTTATCCCACTCCTCGGTCTATACCCTAAGGAAATTGGTGACACAGTCACATCAATGTTCACAGAAGCTCAATTCACAATAGCTAGATTGTGGAACCAACTTAGATGCCCTTCAATAGATGAATGGATATACAAATTGTGGTATATATACACATGGAATATTCCTCAGCCATAAAGAAGAATAAAATTGTGGCATTTGCGGGTAAATGGATGAAACCGGAGAATATCAGGCTAAGTGAAACAAGCCAAGCCCAAAAAACCAAAGGCCAAATGTTTTCTCTGATAAGTGGATGCTGATATATACCAGGGTGGGGAGGGCATTAGTGAAGAATGGAGTAGTTGGGTGTAGAGGGAAATGAGGGAAGGAATGGGGCAGGGGGGAAGGAAAGATGGTGGAATGTGACGAACATCATTGCTCTAAGTACATGTAAGATTACATGAATGGTGTGACTCTACATTGTGTACATCCAGAGAAAGGAAAAGTTGTACCTTATTTGAGTACAATGAATCAAAATGCATTCAGTTATCAAATATAACTAAATAGAACAAGCAATTTAAAAAAAGAAGAACAAAATTATATCTTTTGTAGGGAAATGGATGGAACTGGAGATCATTAAGCAAAGTAAGCCAGAGAAGAAAGACAAGTTTTGTGTGTTTTCTCTCATGTGGAATTTGGGAGTTGGGGCAGGGGTAAGAGGACATGAAACTAGAAGGGAGGCTATTAGAGAAGAGGAAGTGGGTGGGAGAGGGCAGGGGCAAGGGGACCAAGAGGGGGTGAAAATGATCCAAGCATGTTCTATGCATGTGGGAACACGCCATCTTGAAATCCATTCCCTAGGGCTGACATGCACTAGTAACAAGAAGGAGCAGAGTGTGCTGGGGCACCCACAGGATACCAAACCTCGGCTGGAGATGTGTTTAAGTAGTTTGTCCCCCTGATCCACAGGTCAGTTATTCCAAGCTGCCTTTGTCCACATCAGTCCCTTCTAAACCTCAAGGATTCTCTCCAGGGAATGGTGCTGGGCATTTTTGCCCCAGCCTCCTGGCTTGGACTTAATTGAAAGGCATTTTGATGGCGGTCAGGAATCTGTAGTCCAGGTGAGCTGCAGTCAAGGAATCCATTTTCCAGCAGAGACTCCCGTTCATGTTTTTTATTCAGTCTTCTATTTTGGTTTCCTCTTCCTCCCACTTTGCATTTCCTGCCTGACTATTGCTCATATTCAGGTCTTTGAGGAACATGCAAGGACTTTCTCTTGGTGGCACTGAGAGTTGGGGGGTGGACTGTGTTCTGATTTCTTTCTTTTATAGAGACAATTCAGTCACTGAAAATACTTACCAGGCGAATTGGGCTCTGATAAGGAATTTCCCATATTTGGATTCATATCAGTGTGTGTGGTGAACACAGCTTTCTTTTTAAAATAACCCTGAGAAATTGACTTACTTGATATCTATTTGTGGTCAATTCTTTCAACAATTTACTGTGAGTTTTAAAAGTAACATGTTATTGGTCTTTTTAAGTAATTTTTAAACATTTGTTCTAATTAGTTGTATATGACAGTAGAATGCATTTATACATTTTGATAGATCATACATAAATGGAGTAAAATTCCTCATTTTTCTGATTGTACATGCTGTAGGATCACATCGGTCATGCAGTCATATATGTACATGAGGTAATAATGTCTGTTTATTATCCTTCCTAATGTCTCTACTATCCTTTCTATCCCCATATCCTTCCTATCCCCATGCCCCCTTCCCCTTTCCTCACTCCCCTCTACCTAATATAGAGTAAATCTATTCTTCTCTAGTGCCCACCCCCACTGTGAATTAGCATCTGCATATCAGAGAAAACATTTGGCCTTTGGTTTTTTGGGTTTGGCTTATTTCACTTAGCAAGATATTCTCCAACTCCATGATTTACTGGCAAATGCCATAATTTCATTCTTCTTTAAAGTAGTATTCCATTGTGTGTGTGTGTGTGTGTGTGTATATCACATTTTCTTTATCCATTCATCTGTTGAAGGGCACCAAGGTTGGTTCTATAGTTTAGCTATTGTGAGTTGAGCTGCTGTAAACACTGATGTGGCTGCATCACTGTAGAATGCTGATTTTAAGTCCTTTGGGCATAGACCGAGGAGTGGGATAGCTGGGTCAAATGGTGTTATTGTTTTTTAAGCTTTTTATTTCTGAATATGATTTTTTAAAAAGCCTTTGTGGTTAATATTCACTGCAACAGAGTATGAGAACCATTGATTTGGTGTTAAAGAAATGTACTATTATCAACAAAGTAATGAATTTATCTTTCACTGAAGTGAAATCTGCAACGAACCATTTAGAAGTACACAACTTCGTGGTGCTTAGTACATTTGT
>JAJEJO010051164.1:11363-37118 GCA_020662805.1 Glaucomys volans | reverse complement strand
TCACACAGTGAAATATTATTCAACCATAAAACAGAACAAATCAGTGATACATGCTACACACAGGCAACCCTTGAAAACATCAGGCTAAGTAAAAGAAGCCAGGCACAAAGTTACATACTGAGTGATTCCTTGGTGTGAAAACTTTTTCGTTACCCCAGAAGAACAGACCATATCTATTAAGCAGTCACTCCCCTCCTCCTCCTACTCCATCCCCTGGGAAGGGTGTATCTGTTTTCTGTCCCTGGGGATTTGCTGCTTTGGAGATTTCACACCAAGGAATCACTCAGTATGTAACTTTGTGCCTGGCTTCTTTTACTTAGCCTGATGTTTTCAAGGGTTGCCTGTGTGTAGCATGTATCACTGATTTGTTCTGTTTTATGGTTGAATAATATTTCACTGTGTGAATATGCCACGTTTTGTCCATTCATCATTCTTTGATGGACATTTGGTTTGTTTCCACCTTGGCTGCTGTAACTAGTGCTTCCATGAGCATTCGAGAGCCAGTTTTTGTTTGAACACCTGTTTTCAATTCTTTTAGGTGTATGCCTGGGACTGGACTTGCTGGCTCATAGGGCAATTCTGTGTTTATCATTTAAGGAATCATCAAACTGATATCCACAGTGGCTCAATATTTTAAGTTTCCATCAGCAAAGTATGAGGGTTCCTTTTTCTTCCCATCCTTACCAACACAGTTTCTTTTTCTTATTTTGGGTACAGCCATCCTGGTGTGCAAAGAAGTATCCCATTGTGACTGTTATTTGTATTTTTTAATGATCGATGCTGTTAAAAATATTATTATGTGCTTGTTAGCCATTTGTGTATCTTCTTTACAGAAACATCTTTCAAATTCTTTGCCCATTTTAAAATTGGGCTTTTTGTCTTTTTGTTCTTGTGCTATAACAATTGTATATATATCCGGATCCTAAGCTCTTCTCTGATATTTGATTTGCAGATCTTTTCTCCAATTCTTTTTCAAGGATTTACTCCATTTATTTATTTATTTATTTATTTTTAGTTTTAAAAATTGTTTTAATTAATTACATATGACAGTAGAACGTGCTTTGATACATCATATATAATAGAGTATAATTTCTCATTCTTCTGGTGATACATGATGTAGAATCCTACCAGTCATATAGTTACATATATGCACAGGGTCATGTCTGTTTTGTTCTATCCTTCCTATCCCCAGACTCTCTCACTTCCCTTAAATCTGCTCTACCTAAGCTAAAGTAACTCTATTCTTCCCTAGCGCCCCGCTCCCCCCCTGTAGTGAATTAACATTAGCATATCAGAGAAAACATAGGGTTTTTGGCTTTTTGGGTTTGGCTTATTTCGCTTAGCATGATATTCTCTAGCTCCATCCATTTACCAACAGATGCCATCATTTCGTTCTTCTTTAAAGCTGAGTAATATTCCATAGCACCCATGTGTGCGTGTATATATATATATGCCACATTTTTTAATCCATTCATCTGTTGAAGGGCAACTAGGTTGGTTCCACAGTTTAGCTATTGTGAAGGTTTCATCTCACCACAGTCAGAATGGCAATTATCAAGAATACAAACAACAATAAATGTTGGCGAGGATGTGGGGAGAAAGGTACACTCATACAATGCTGATGGGAATGCACATTGGTGCAACCGTTATAGAAAGCAGTATGGAGATTCCTCAGAAAACTTCAGAATGGAACCACCATTTTCTCCAATTCTTTTTTTTTTTTTTTTTTGTGGTACTGGGGATTGAACCCAGGGCCTTGTGCTTGTGAGGCAGGCACTCTACCAACTGAGCTATATCCCCAGTCCCTTCTCCAATTCGTTAGGTTGTCTTTTTTCTTTTTCCATACTATTCTTTTGATGCACAAAAGTGTTCTAATGTTTATGAAGTCCAACACATCTATTTTTTCTTTCATTGCTGATGATTCAGGTGTCAAATCTAAGAAATCATTGCCAAATCTAAAATCATGAAAATTCGCTTCTTGTTTTCTTCCAATATTTTTATATTTTTAGTTCTTTAAGTCATTGATCTTCTCTAAGTGAATGTTTTATCATGGAATGAGGAAGGGGTCCAATTTCATTCTTTCATACATAATTTTATTGTTTTTCCAAAACTGTGTGTTGAAGAGAATATTCTTTCTCCATGGAATGATCTTGGTCCTCCTGTCAAAGAGGAACTGGCCCAAAATATTACAGTTCATTTCAACCCTGTTAATTCTGTACCATTGGTCTATGTGTGTACTTTTATTCTGCCACATTTGTTTGTGTGCATTTGTGTGTGTGCATACGTGTGTGTGTGTGTGTGTGTGTGAGATTGAATCCAGAGCCCCATTTGTTAGTTAGGCACTCTCTCATGAGATAAACTCCTAGTTCTACATTGTTTTGTTATAGTAGCTTTGCAGTAGGTTTCAAAATCAGAAAGTGTGAGTCTTCTAACTTCATTTTTTATTGTTTTGGCTATTCAGAGCCGCTTGTTATTCTACGTGGATTTGAGGACTGACTTCTTAAATTCTGTAAAAATTGCCATTGGAATTTTGATAGGGATTGCATTAAATGTGTAGATTTCTTTGGGGAGTACTGTCACCTTTACAATTTTGTCTTCCTTTCATGAACACTGATGTCTTTTCATTTATTTATGTCTTCTTTCATGTCTGAGTAATGTTTCATAGTTTTCTGTGTACACCTCATTGGTTAACTTTATTGCTAAGTTTCTATTCTTTTGAATGCTATTGTAAATGGAATTATTCTCTTAATTTTCTTTTTGGATTGTTCATTTCTAATGTATAAAAACACAGCTTATTTTTCTGTGTTGGTTTTGTACCCTGCAACTCTGCTGAATTTATTAGCTCTCATATTTTTAAATAGTTTACCTGGGATTTTCTTTATATAGAATCATGTGATTTGTAAGAAAATACAGTTTTACATTTTCCTTTCCAATTTGGGTAACTTTTGATTGTTTTCTTGCCAAATTGCCCTGCCTAAAACTTTCATTAAAATACTGAACCGCAATGGCAAGGAGAGGAGTAAGATAAGGGTGTTAGTTTTCACCATTGCTCTTCAACTTTCTACTGAAGGGAATGGATTTTGCAGAAAAACTTTCATGTACTACAATTCACTAGCTAAAGTCAGTGATTTGACAGTGTTGCACTTTTTCTGAGGTTAGACTTTTGTACAAATTTACTACATGAGATATATATCATTAAGGATGTAGAAATATTAGATCGGTCCTCCAGGGGGGAGACAATGATCATCTCAAGGCTGGGTCTCACTCTAAAAGAAGCTGATCTACTTTCTGATATGAGCCCATTGACTCAGGATTGTTTTTAAAATTAGGGCTACTGATTTAGTAAGTGTGATGGTTTCCTTAGAATCTTCCTCTTCTTCTTCTTCTTAGTTATGTATAATGAATTTTAGAAGGGGATAGAATTTGGAACTGCCAATAGCAGACAGTTGGGGAAGCAACAGTTGGCAACAAGGGAGAATATGGAAGAAAAGCAGAGTTAAAAGGAATTCAGTGAAACGGTAAATGCCAATTATTCCTTCAGTGGCCTTGTGGCATTACCACATTACCCCACAATGCAATAGTGCAACCAGTAACCCATTCTTCCTCCTCCTCCTCCTCCTCCTCCTTCTACAGAGTCTATTTCCCAGCCCTACTCCTGGGCTCTCTGGGGCACCCTCCCCATGGCCCTCTGGCCACTGCAGGTGGGAGTGATGGGGACTGGGACACTTTGGGCTGCTTGGGGCAGTACAATTAATAGCTTTTTATCATGACTTTGACTTAGATGAAAGGTAAAATTATGTTTAGCATGAAGTATTCAGTATTCATAAGGAGCCCTATAAAAAATAAAGTTCTCAGAAGGGAAAAGTTTCAAGTTCATGGGTTTCATATTTACATCACATATTTCATTCCTTGTTAATGCAAAGGAAATGAGTCATTCCATGAAATGCTAAAACAATCTTTTAATAGAGGGTTTTTTTTTCCAGTACTAGGTGTTGAACCTAGGAGTGCATTACCCCTGCGTCACCTCCCCAGTCCTTTTTTAATTTTAGACAGTGCCTCACTAAGTTGCTCAGGCTGACCTTATACCTGTGATCCTCCTGCCTCAGCCTCCCAAGTTGCTGGGATTACAGGTGTGTACCACCACATCCATTTAAGATAGAGTTCTTCTGATGTATTTCTGATGAAGAAGAGAAAGAATGTTAAGCATCACAATAACATCCCAGTAAAACTGAATTTCTACTTTTCTTCCATAAGAACCTTCATGGGGTTGATTTGAAGATGGCTCAACCATTAAAAACTTAGACCAGAGAACAGACGGTCATTTCCTAAGCAACTCAATCTTGGGAGAGCTCATTCTTCATTATCCAAACCAAGAAACCGTTGAAGAAGGAGGGAAATATTAATTATATCAGGACAATGGGCACAAACTAGGACTGTTTTAGGCAAACTGAGAGAGGTGGCTGGGTAATCTAACTAAAACCATTAGGATCATTTGAATTTTTATCCTCATAATTATTACTGCTTTGTTATGGAAAAAAAAGTTAGTAGCAAGAGAAATTTTTACTCTTCTGCACTATAAGCCAAATTGTCACTGGTGAGGAAAATGAGGTCAGAGTCCATCATCACCGCAGCTGCCCCTCCCAGTCCTCCCAGGGGCTCTTCTAGAGTGGCCGTCCTGGTGTCCTGAGGCTACACTGAGGCCAACCCTCATCTAGTGGTCAGGACTGAGCTGCCAGGGGGTTTAGTTCACACTCACCAGGATGAGGAGGAGCAGGCTGCAGCCTAGATCTTTTGGTCCATCCTTGTGCGCCTTTCAGGTGTCATGCCAATGAGGCCACCTCAGATTCACCAGGACCCACACATGTGGGAAGGCCCTAAGATCTGACTGTAACTGGACTAATTTCCAGGAACTAGCAGGAACTGAGCTGGACAGCTTGTCATTAGGAGTGGTTTAACTCCTGGACATGTCCTTGATAAGTGAATTTCACAGCTAAGCAATCAATGAGATAATAATAAAAGCTCTTACATGAACATGCTTAATCATGTGAATGCCATTTACGATTGCAAGGGCTAAAGGTAATGGTGCTTAAAAATCAGGCATGATTTAGTTTAGGTGAAGGTTCTTAAGGTGACTTGTCTGATTTGAGCAGGACCTTACAGTTAATCACCCTTCTCCCTTTGGTTCAGGCATCTACTGTGGGTCTCCTAACATGTCCCCCTTGCAGAAGGGGGAATTACTGTAGTGAAGGACCCCTGGGAGCACCTTCCATGCACTAGCTACAGGTAGTTAGCCTAAAGTACTGTGGTCAGTCTGTCATGGCTGGTGCAGAGCTGGACTCAAAGCTCATGCCACTTTCACTCTGCTACTGAGCCCCAATCCACAGATATGGTAAAAACAAAAAACAGCAAGAGGCAAATCAGGGGCTCTAGGTTCTAGTCATAGGTGTGTCTTGGCTAAATCATAGTTTATTCTTTTGTTAATGGAAGCTTGTACAGGACCTCCCTGAATCTCAGGACGATGGCCATGGCAGCACTTTGAAAATACTTTTCACAGCATAAAGAACTGTGGTAAGGGTTATTAGAATGATTTTCAATCACAATTGCATCAAGCTTTTCTTTCAACCTTTAAAACTTTCTTCTTTTGAATGTGCAAAAGATAGAAAAAGAGGTCTTTCCCCTTCACTCATTCCAGGCGTTTCTCTGCCTTTGAAAAAAGAGATTGCAGGACCCTTGTCCTGTCCTCTCTTTCCACTCCCTGGATTGAGATGTGAGCAGTTTGTTCCAGCATGCTCTCTCCGCCTTGCCATCTTTTACCCTCACCAGAAGCCCAAACCAATGGGGCTGCTGGACCTTGGACTTGAACTTCCAGAACCATGAGCTAAATAAATGTTTTGTCTTCACAAGTTAATTGTCGCAATGTGAAGCTAATGTAACATGGCTAACCATTGGGGTAGAATCTATTTTAGGGAGTCAATCACCAAGACCACTGCAGAAGGCAGATTGAAAGGAAGTTTTGGGCCATTTGACACTATGTAACTTCCATTCCAGCAGAGAGACTCATCAGAAGTCTTGCTTGATTGATGGAGGTGACAAAATATAGCCACCATTTTGTACTTCTTTTCACCCAGGTAGCTTATTGACCCCTTGTGTGAAGAAACTTATAGTAGGTCCTATTCTGTTGCCCACCCTCCAGTTGGCTTATTTTGAAATTCTTATGCAGATGTTTGGGGAGGAACATGAAGAATGGATTGTTGTTTATACTTTTCCCAATTGGGGGACTCACCCCAATAGAAATGCATTTATTGCCATAAATTGTCACACATATGACAAGGCAGGCTCTTTAGGAAGTTATTTCTAGCTTCCAGAAATGAATGTGAGTATGTTTCCAAGTGTTAGTACGAGCAAATTCTCATGAATGTTGGCATCCTAGAAACGCAAAGAGCATGGCTGACCATAAGGGGTACCTTGAGAGTAGCATTTCATAGTTTCCTTTTTCTCTTCACTCATTCATTTGCTCAAAGTAATATGACAAAACTGACAGAATTGGGGTGTTCTAGTGGCAGTCTTCCTAAGTTCAAATCCTGATGCTCTATCACTTACCAGTTGTGTGACCTTAAGCAAGTTACTTGGCTTCCCCATGCCTCGGTTTCCTCTTTTGAGAAACAAATATCATAGTAACACCTACTGCATGGGTTGTTTTTAGGGTTCAGTTGGGTAATGTATGGCAAGATTTTAGCCCCGCAACTGGCATATAGAAAGCAGCCAATTCATGTTAATGACTACAATGACCACTACCACTGTTGTCACACTGATTGCTGTGGACGGATGGATGCATGGTGCTGAACAAGAGAGAGCACAGGGTCAGGGCAATGCCCTTTCATATTGAGATGTGGTGGGCAGAGAATGGAGAGACACTGGGTTGAAGAGCTTTGCATCCTTGTGATACGAAACTTATCATTTCTTTGGGAAATAACAAGCCAGAAAGTTTGGTGGAGCCGGGAAATGTCAGCCTTATTTTGATGTGTGAAAAGACAAAGCCCTGCTGCGATCCATTTTAAGCCCTGCACGCATTCTCTGTTTCTTGGTTAGACTGGGTCAACAATTTTAATTGAAGACATGGAGCTAAAAGAAAATGTCTACTCTTCTGACACTTGTAAGGGAAAACTATAGCTGAAGTATCCCAAGAGGGGATGAGGTGTGTACCTGAGGGTAACTTTTGCAGAAAATAGTGGTTCTCAAGTTCTTGAAAGGAAAGAAATGGCACTTCTGAAGTCGTGTTTCCTTATTCCTGTGCAATTATGAGCTCTCTTTTAGCTGCTGCCCATGTAGCAGCCTGTAGTTAATCCAGAGGAACACCATCACCCTGTGTTAAAGGACAACCGAGTAGGAAGGGGCATTCCTCGCTCTTCCTTGATAAAGGAACAATTATGACCTGATGAAAAAGTGGTAGTCAGTGAGACATTATATATTTTTTGGGGAGGGGTAACAGGGATTGAACTCACGGGCACTTGACTACTGAGTCACATCCCCAACCCTATTTTGTATTTTATTTAGAGTCAGGGTCTCACTGAGTTGCTCGCATCGTTGCTGAGGCTGGCTTTGAACTCCTGGTCCTCCTACCTCAGCCTCCTGAGCCTCTGGGACTACAGGCGTGCACCACCATGCCTGGCTACATTATGGATGTTTTGATGAGATGGAAAATGTTCTTCCTAATGGAAGCTTGCCGGAATAGGACAAATCCTTGTTTATTCATGTCCTTATCCACATATCCAGCCAAAGGCAGCTGTTGATGGTGTTTGTCGTCATAGCCACGCCAGCATGAAGAACCATTTCTAGAGTTCAGTGCCCCGGAGGAAATATTTGAGAACCCAAATCTGCCACTACCAGCACAGATAATCTGGTAAATTTCTGGTCTGGACAAACTTCCTAAACTGCAGTAATCTGCTTTGCTCAATGATTAGAATTTGGTTACAGTATCATATGCAGCTCAGCTCGCAGGTATTTGGCTTTTACTGATTTCTCTTTTTACTTTTCTTTTCTTTTTTTTTTGAACCAGGGATTGAACTCAGGGACACTCGGCCACTGAGCCACATCCCCAGCCCTATTTTGTATTTTATTTAGAGACAGTGTCTCAGTGAGTTGCTTAGGGCCTCGCTAAGTTGCTGAGGCTGGCTTTGAACTCGTGATCCTCCTAACTCAGCCTCCCAAGTCGCTTGGATTACAGGCGTGCGCCACCACGCCCGGCTCTCTTTTTACTTTTGATTGAACTTTTGATGTTGCAGCAAAAATAACTCATTGTTTTTGTAACAAAGCACAAACACTCTCCAGAAAAACATCTACTGGTCATTTAACCATGAACTATGACTAATTGTTATCTAAATGGGATGGAGGGTAATGATTCCAAGAGGTTATAGGAAAAAGTTCTCCGTGTTTCCTCGCAGTAACACTTCAGTAGCTTTTCCTTATATCTTTTGTAGAAACTTTCATCCTGTTATCTCAAAATGCCTAGCAGGAATCCTTTGTATAACCTGGAATATGTCTTTTTGAAAAGCCCAATAATGTTGTCCTTACAAACATCATGGTATCATGGGACAGAGCTTCAAGGTAAGAAGAAGCTTGAGGTTGACCAAATTAATCAAAACAGATTGTTTTTAAATGCTCCTAACGCAAGTCATTCCTTGCTCCTAATGCAAGATATTGTTTCCCTATTGGGGAACAACATCTTTATCATATGCTTCTATGAAAATATTTTCTGAAAATTCATATTCTTGGCAGGTTCCTTGCCTTTTATTTTTGTTTTTAATATAGAGAAGGTAGAGATCTCTGATAGATACTATTCTTTCATTATGCTTTGGAATTAGAAGAAGATTAAAGTGGTAGATATTTCTTTCATTGACTACAGTCATCTTTGTAGCATTATATTTAGCTTCAAGGGAACATTAATTCCTCCCTGAGCACATTATGGCTTGAAGGTACAAGGAAGTGAAATTCCTGGTGTAATATCCTGAAACAGGTGCCTGGATGCTCTGCTTCTCTCAGCAGCTGTGCTTAAATGAAGAGACCACATCTAGATGAAAATCTCCTCTCCTCTGCTCATGGACCCAGGATGCCTACAGTTATGGAGGGCATATTCTTCATTTGCTGTGGAAAACTATCCTATCCTATCAAATCAAATGTACTTTTTATCTTAGACATTATTTCTGGGTTATCTTTTTCTCTTCTCAGCTTAAATGACAGCTCAGCAGTTTGGAACTGTGACATCAGCTTGGTTCAAAAATAACCTTCTGAATTCATTATCCCATTCCCATTTAGCAGGCAGAGTTTGAGAATAAGGTCCTTTGATATAATCTTAGTTCCATTAAGCAAAAATAATAAACAGTAATTAAGGTGAACTGAAAGTCTGAAGTTCATTTGACAGCACAAATCCAAGGGTCCTCATTCAGAGTTTTCCCCTCCCAATTTCATGGTCTTGAGAGCATTACATGATCCACAGGTATCCAGTGAGACAGGAGCTCAAGGATGACCTGACTTCCAACCCCCAATCTGACAGCTCCTTACAGAAGTCTCATTAAATATAGTTTGGCTTCTTCACCTTACTCACCTAAGTGACATTTATCAAATCCTGACACAAAGGCGTAGGTTGGAGAGATGACAAGATCACATTATTTAATGGCTTCCTAAAATCATCTAGGAATGTTGAAGTTTAAGTTCAGATTTGTTGTTGTTTAGGGTTCAGATGAGTTTTCACCAATATGTGTATACAACTTGAGGGATTCAGGCTTAGGAAAGGAGTTGTTATCTGGAGTGATTTGAACTTTGAAATATTGGTGTGAAACAGAACTGCATTGGGGTTGAACTTTTCATAGAAGTGAGATTCTATTTAACCAACTATGAATGATGTACCTGAACAGAAACACCAAAGCCTGAAATGCACATGCATTAATTCAGTCCCAGGGCCCTGTAACAATCAGACAAAGCCGCCTCTAGAGTTGCAGAGATTCACGCATTGTTCAAATTCTTATCTTCCTCAACTCTGCCTCACTTTCTTTATAACACACGTCATATCAACAAACAGATATGTCAGGAGCACAGAATGAAGGACATTCTTGAAGATAATTTGTCAGGTATCTGATTACTCAAGTTTCTGCCACTGGGAGCACTTACCTGATGTTATAGAGAACGTATGTTATGCCTGGCATGGTGGCACACACCTGACATCCTGCTAACTTGGGAGGCTGAGGCAAGAGGATCACAAGTTTAAGGTCAGCCTGGGCAATTTGGTAAGACCCTTTCTTAAAATAAAAAAATAAAATGAGCTGGGGATGTAGCTCAGTGGTAGGTTGGCCCTGGGTTCAATCTTCAGTACTGGGGGAAAAAAAAAAAGTTCTTTTTAAAAAAAAATTAAATTTTTATATATTTTTTAAATTTTAAAATTTTTCTTAATTAGTTGTACATGACAGTAGAATGTATGCATTTTGATAGATCATACATCAATGGAGTGTAATCTCTCATTTTTCTGATTGTACATATTGTAGGATCACATCGGTCACGCAGTCGTACATGTCATGAGGTAATAATATCTGTTTCACTCTACTATCCTTCCTACCCCATATCCCATCCCCTCTCTCACTCCCCTCTACCTAATAAAAAGTAGCTCTGTTCTTCCCTAGCACCACCCCCAACTTTATTGTGAATTAGCATCCACATATCAAAAAAACATTCAGCCTTTGGTTTTTTGGGTTTGGCTTATTTCTCTTAGCATGATATTTTCCAGTTCCATCCATTTACCAGCAAATGCCATCATTTCATTATTCTCTAAAGCTGAAAAAAATGTTCTTTATACATACTTCTTTATCCTTTGATCTCCTACGAAGTTGTTGTTTTGCCCCGAAGTTGCACTCTGCTCAGGGTCAGTGGTGCGGGCCTTCAGACACACAGTTCTGCAGGTGATCCTGGATCTCTAGCAAGGCTTTCTGCCCCATGCAAAGCACAGCATTTATTTCTGGGTTGTATTTTCTTTGGTTGTGTTTTAATTAGAGAAATGCATGAATTACGTCATGGGATTTGTTTTAAACAAATCATGACATATGTACCCATTCTCAAAGTGGTCATTGTACTTGTTCAAATCACAGAGCATTTCTGGAATTCCCTCCAGAGGGTTTGTTGCCCACACTGGGAATGAATCAGCACTTCACAGTGAGACTGCCAGTGTCTGGTTGTCTCACTCCTGCCCCTGTCGCTCACCTGGGCTTCACCCAGCCTCTCCTGCATTCTTGGCCACTGCAGTTGGCTGCTCATGAGCCTTGGAGCAGCTGACTGTCTCTGGACTCCTCCTCTGGAATCCACCAAAAAAAGAAAAAAAGAAAATTAAAATATAGAAAAGCTTTGTAGGAACTAAGTCAATTTTTTGCCCAAAACAAAAATCCAAAAGAACTATTCTTCTCCACCAATCAAAGCATCTTCGGAACTCCATCTTCATAAATCTCTTAGGTTTCTTAAATGTCACAGGTTTCTTCCCCAGAGCTCTACCTCTCATGTTTTACCAGACCAAGAAGATGACAAAGACTCCTGCTTCTATTTGCATTCTATTCTTCTCCAGGAAAATACTGTAATTCTTAAATCTTAATGATCATTACTTACTTAATAAACCTAGAGTATGAGTTCTTTATAAGTGATTGTTTTTCTGTTGCATGTCTTGTTTTTCATTGGCGTCCTTTGAATCTTCCATGGTCGACCTCAATAACATATAGAAGTCACCCTGCTTCCTCCTCTCAGCCCCCAAGTCCTAAATTAATGAGCTCTTTTCCAAACTGTAGACGTAGAAAGGCATTCACTTAGTCAAGAGGAGCTTTGATTATTGTTGATTTTTAAACATCGCCCTGGAGTGTCACTCCCACATAGCCAACAGTTGTGTCTATTTTTGTGCATTGATATATATCCCGTGTTTAGAGGAGTGTTTGGCACTAGTAAGTTCTCAATGACTGTGCAGTCTGCCCTGGGGCTATTTTGAGAAGCTCAAAGCTGTTGATAGTCCTGGCTTGTGAAGTGTGAAGTATGACTGGGGATGGCAAGGTAGCCATTTGTACCTGGTCCCTAGTAATTGGGAACTTGTAACCACATTGGGCATATTGTGGTCACAACAATTAAGGTTGAAGGCTATCTAGTGTGTCCATAGAGGGAGAAGTGAATAGATAGATTTCCATTTCTATAACATGTTAATTGGATACAGGTTTTAAATTTTGCACAGAGCAATTTAACATGCCCCTAATTGGAAACCACATCCTGTCCAAATATTTGGGAAAACAGTACTAAAAATTTCCTTCCTGTTTAATGATCACTTAATCAGTTGGATTAAAAGAATCATGCTTTTTTTTTTCTGGCTTCATTTAAGAATACTATTTATTACCGTGGACTATTTAATTCAGCTTTGTGAAGGGAAAAAAAAAACCCAAAGAACAGACGTCATGGGCTTCAACAGTACAAATGCCTGGTTGAGTCTCCAGCAGAGGGAACACAGTTTTAGGTTCTCAAAACACAAGTTCCCTAGCAGGGAAGACATGAAGAATGGCGGCCTTTCAACACGTCTAGTTAATGTTCCAGTATGTGTGACAAACCAGTGGAACATGCCATCCTGCTAAGAGGACCAGCTTCAGAGTCTGAAGTGTCAAGGTGTCAAGGCTGGGTTTAAGACCAAGCAAACAAGCACAAATGAAGGTCACCTTGAAGGCTTCCCCGGTGTACCAAAGAACTTCACACTGGGAAGGGATTGAGTGACCATGCAGGCAAAGGTCCTGACTAGTCCCAAGACATTAAGTGCAGGTAGGCTCCATGAGCTGCCTGGTATGAAACTACTAGTTAGGAAGAGAGCCAGGATGGAAACTCAGCAGCGTTTCCCCAGTGTTACCCATTTCCTTCTTCACTCTATCCTCTGAACCTATTTATTCAGACCTTAACTAGAAAGAGCTCTTTTGTGCAGTGGGATCAACGTAGGCTATGCTGGAATGGCCAAGGTGAGGGCAAATTCTCCCTGTGGGAGGGACTATGTCCTGGAAGCCTTGCCTTCGGCTGTCCCATGGTGAGCCTTTGAGGCGTCTCTCAGCACACTGGTGGAGACCCAGGTTTCCATTTGGGGGCCATTGTGGTGCTTCCAGTGGCGCTGACAGAGTTAGGGGAGGGAGATTTGGACTTAAGAGTCTAATTATTTTTGCTCAGGCCTCCATGTGATGTCAATGATCCAGAGACAAGGAGCACAGTTTGTTTATTGTATTATGTAGATTTCTTAGGGCGTTTAGAAAATTGAGTGGAAGAATGGAATGAGAAATAAAGCAACAAAAGGTCACAATAAAGGCTCAAAGGAATTGTGTAATGTCTTTGGAAGTCATTTGAGCATCGGTAGAGGCCTCTAGCCTCCCAGAGTTCCCAATTCAAATTCCAGGCAAAACCAATACCTTCCATAGTCCTACATTTATGTATTTTTGAAGAAAATTATCTTCCTTCCACATTTACTGTCATTTTTATACAGTATTAAACATGCATTTAAAAAATAAACTTTTGCCAGGTGTAGTGGCACACGCTTCTAATCCCAGCAACTTGGGAGGCTGAGGCAGGAGGATGGCGAGTTCAAAGTCAGCCTCAGCAACTTAGTGAGGCCCTAAGCAACTCAGTGAGACCCTGTCTCTAAATAAAATACAAAATAGGGCTGGGAATATGGCTCAGTGGTGGAGTGCCCTGGGTTCAATCCCCAGTACCAAAAAATAAAAATAAAATAAAATAAAAAAATAAATAAGATAAAAAAATAAACTTTTGGGGCTGGGAGTGTATCTCAGTGATAGAACATGTGCTTAGCATACACAGGCCCTGGCTTCAATCCCTAGCAATAAATAAATAAATATTAATAAATAAGAATAAACTTTTTATTAAAGTGTACAAGAGAAGAGAAACGCGTGTGATGAATTTGCAAGGTGAATACGTGTTGCAAATGCCACCCAGGCCAAGCTATGGAGCATTTCTGTCAACTCAGCATCCCTTCTTAGAACCCTTCCCTGGGATTTTCCAGCTCACTTCCTAAGTGAACTAATATCCTGATTACAGTCACTGATCATAGTTTTGCAAACTTTTGAATTTTGTATAAATGAAATCAGAAAGCAGGTATTCTTCAGGGTCTCTGTTTTTCTAATCCGACATTTCGTCTTGAGGTGCATTTGTGCCATCACACATAGCGGGCTTCTTTGTTCTCATTTTCCCTCAGCTTCTATTACATGAAATAAACCACAAAATGCCAGTTTACTGTTGGTGGACTTCTGAGTTGTCACTAGCTTTTGGTTACTATGCAGGGTGCATCTCCGACCACTCTGGTGCATGTCCCTTGCTACATACATGTCCTCATTTGCTTTAGTGATGCACTTGCAAGTAGCCTTGCCTTCATGGGGAAGCATGAATTCAACACTAGTGGATGTGGCCAGACTGTTTCCAATTGCTTGTACTAATTTACTTTCCAAGAGTAGTCTCTGAAAAATCTAGTTGGAGCTGGGCGTGGTGGCACACGCCTGTAATTCTAGCAGCTAGGGAGGCTGAGGCAGGAGGATTTCAAGTTCAAAGCCAGCCTCAGCTAAAGCAAGGTGCTAAGCAACTCAGGGACATCCTGTCTGTAAATAAAATACAAAATAAGGCTGGGTATGTGGTTCAGTGGTCGAGTGCCCCTGAGTTCAATCCCTGGAACCCCCTCCCCCCACCAAAAATAAAAAGAAAAATCCACTTGGTAGATACTCTCACCTGAAACTGATGCTCTGGTAGGTATGTGGTAACATCTCATTGCACATTTTCATGATAAATATTGGCAAAAAGTTTTGCATGTCTAACAGTCATTTGGATGTTCTTTTGGTAAGGCACTTATTCAAGTCTGTGTATTTTTCTATTGGTTTCTGTCTGGTTTTCATTGACTTATAGGAAGTTTCATATTTTCTAGATATGAGTAATTTGTTGGATGCATGCATTACAAATATTTTCTCCAGTCTTCTGTTTCCATTTTCACTTTATTATGGTGTCTTTTCTGTGAACCAAAATTCTCAATTTATTTATTTTTTCTATTATTCCTTTTGTAAATATATTTTACAATTTAATTGAATTTGTTTATCAAAATGTTTCCTATTTTCCCATTGAAATAAAAAACAAAGCAAAATGCATATATGCACAGAATAATGTCATCTGTTTATATTCCATACTCTTGAAATTCTTATTTTTTATATATTTTTATTTGTTATAATTAGTTATACATGACAGTAGAATGCACTTTGACACATCATACATAAATGGAGTATAATTTCTAATTCTTCTGGTTGAAATTCTTATTTTTAATGTAGTTGAATTTATCCATCAGTTCATTTATAGTTATCACTGTTGTGCTTTTAAAAATTCTTTTGCTTCCTGTTCTTTTTCATAGATTCTCATCTGTCCAGTGCAATTTATTGAAAAGGTTTTTCTTTCTTTCTTTCTTTCATTGGACTGATGCATTATATTTGTCAGCAATCAAGTGACAGTTTCTGCCATCTCTTCTGTTCCATAGGTCCATTGTTCTGTCCTTGAATAATACTTTACTCTCGTAGTTGCTCTAGCTTTATAATGTGTCTTGGCATCTGCTCATGTGAAACCTCAAGTTTTTTCTTCTTGTAGATGGTCTCAAATGTTCTTGGACTTCTGTATTTCCATATAAATTTTAAATTAGATTGCAATTTTTCCAAAAATCCCTGCTATGATACAGATTTACTTGGGAATAATTTATACCTTTATAATATTAATTTTTTCAATTCATTAGAATGGCATAGCTTTTTACCAAATTGTTTTAAATATTTCTCTCAATATTTGTAAATTTCAATGTAAGAGTCTTGCAAATCTTTTTCAGATTTTTTTCTAGCTATTTTCTTGCATTATCACACTGGCTAATATCTCTAGTTATTTGTGATCAGTTAAAAGTGATCATAGTGGCAATACTTATTTTATTCTCTATATTGGAGGAAGATTTTTTTTTTCAAATTTTACCATGCAGTTTGAGGCTTGATGCATAGTTTTTGTAGGTCTCTGTATTAAGACAAAAGAAGTTTTATTTTAGCCTTGCTAAGAGTTTGCATTTTTTTTTTTTTTTTGTACTGGGAACTGAACTCAGGGATACTTAACCACTGAGCCACATCCCCAGCCCTTTTTTGTATTTTATTTAAGGACAAGATTTCACTTATTTGCTTAGGGCTTCACCAAGTTGCTGAGGCTGGCTTTGAACTTCTGATCCTTCTGCCTCAGCCTCCTGAACCACTGGGATTACAGGTGTGTGCCATTGCTTCTGGCAAGAGTTTGCATTTTTGTTAGCATGAGTAAATACTAAATTTTATCAGATGCAATTTGTGCATTGATCACTACGATCATGTCACATTTCTTTTCTTGCTTATGTGATGAATTGCACTGATTTTTTTTCTTATAAAGACCAGAAATTTATTTCTCACAGTTTTGGAGGCTGGGAAGTCCAAGACCAGGATGTCTGGTAAGGGCCTCTTCCTGGAGCACAAATGGCACTCAGATATGGCCCTGTATCTTCACAAGGTGGAAGGGGCTCACGAGTTACCTGGGGCCTCTTTTCTAAAGGCACATTGATTGAAATTTGAAGATTAAGCTAATCTTGAATTCCATTCCTGGAATCTCCCTAACTTGGTTGTGGTATATTGTTATTTTTATGTGCTGATGAATTTGATAAGTAAATGTTTGATAAATACTTTAGCATAAGTCAATACCCTTCTACCAAAGACCACCAGGAACGCACTTGGAGTCTAAGTTGAGTTTATTGCTCATTGTCATGAGAGAGAATGCACATAATCGGAAGTATGTTCCAGAAAGAGGGAGTTAGGAAGGCTTTATTATAGGATTTGATGTTTTCAGGCAGAGTGTAAGGAGGGAGAGCTTTGCTCCAATCATACTGTCAGAAAGTGAGGAATTCTGTAACTGAGATCTTAATAAATCTTATCGGAACAACTGGAATAATAGATTGAAGTCACAGTTGTAATTGGTAAAGAAGCTGCAGATATGGTTTGAACAATGGTCCTGTCTTTGTATACAGGATGGGCATGAAGTGGGATTACTTTGTCTTGATCCATCAAGGCTATAAAGTGCCCTTACATGCTATTCTGTGAAGTGGTTTTTGTTCAGTGAGAGAATATGGAGCCTTAATGTGGGTGTCAGGTCAGCTCTTAGCACGAGCAAGGCCAAGCCCTTGGTACCATCCTGCTCCCACATGTCCAGTGCTGCTTGTCTTTAGGGTTCTCTTCCTGATGACAGAGATTGACATGCAATTTTTCTCTTTCTTTCTATCTTTTTTCTTGTGATGTGTTTTTCAGATTTTGGTGTCCAGTTCATGCTGGCCTCATAAAATGTTTAAGGAACTCTTGCTCCTTTTTTACATTCTGCAGAAAAGTTTGTTAATGTTGGCGTCATTTATTCTTTAACCATTTGGAGAAATCCCTTCTGGAAGTCATCTGAGGTTGACAAAGTTTCTCTCCTTGCTCACACTTTCGTTAGGTTCCTCTGAATCCTCTTCTCCACCAGATCTTGACCTTAGCCATTGTCCTTGCTGGGTTTGCAGAGGTCAGTGGCAGCAGAATCTTGCTGAGCCAGTTTAGAGAGGATCCCCTCTAGGAAGTTAGCCTTTGATATCCAGTCTTCCTCCTTATCTGATGGGATTGCTCATCTCTTACCCGGGGCATTTGACCACCCTGGCCTGCCTTCAACTGGAACACTGTTCTGCCATTAGAGTGAGAAGCTCCTTACCCTCGACATCGGCTCTTCCCAATGTTCCATGTACTTACCCCTTCATCCTTCTCGTTTAGATATTTTCTCTTCTAAATGTCTTACAATTTTTTCATTATCCCCTCTAATAATTTTTTTTTTTAAAAATAAGAATTTGCGTCTAAGTTGCTATGCTATTTGTGGGGAGGTTATCCTAGGGATTTAAAAGCTTGCTCTTCTTCCAGTCTAACATGAATGCTTTACCTCTTCTAAGACAGTGCTACGACTTTAAGGCACCTCTGCTCCATGGACCATCTCTTTCATTTTGTTATTTTGTCATCGCAGTTTAAATATTCACATATTTAAGTATCCATAAGGTATTATTACTATTTTGTACAATTACCATTCATTTAGATTTACGGAAGTGTCAGTCTCGTTGATCCTGTCTGTATTTGATGTCTTTCTGGCACATTGGGAAAACCAGTGCTGACAGTCGGATTCATTCTGTCCTGCTCTTCCCTTTGGCCTCTCAAAGCTACCTTTGTAGTCTCCAGCCTCATTTTGTCTTCCTGCTCCTGCAAAATTGGTTGAAGTTCTGCTGGCTTCTCTGACAAGAGCACCTTCTGCCCAATTCCTCAGTCTCTAGTTCAGTAGCAAGAACTGACTCCTGCCCTGAAGGTGAACTTGGGTTGTGAAAGTTGGGTTCACTCCTAACGCTTCTCTTCTTTGGTCTGGTGCTCACATTCTGCCTGGTTGTCTTGGCAGTTCTCCTATGCTTTTAACCAGAAGATTTTATCTGTTGTTTAAGTTTTCCTTTTAAAGGACTACTCCATCAGATGTTGGTATAGGTAACAATTTCATGAATATGATTCCAAAAGTCAGGAAATAATATCAAGAGTTGACAAATGGGATTACATCAAATTAAAAGCTTCTGCTCAGCAAAGGAAACAACCAACAGAGTAAAGAGATTACCTACAGTGGGAGAAAATCTTTGCTATCTATTAATCTGAGAGGATTAGTATTCAGAATATATAAAGTACTAAATAAACACTCTTTGGGTAATTCAGTCAATAAATAGGCAACGGAGATGAACTGAGACTTCTCAAAAGAAGTACAAATTACTGACAAATAAGTGAAAAAAAAAACACTCAATATCTGTAGCCATCAGAGAAATGCAAATCAAAATCTCATTGAGATTCCATCTCACCCCACTTAGAATGACTGTCATCAAGAAAACAAAAGTAAGCAAATGTTGGCAAGGATTTGGGGGAAATGGAACACTTATACATTCTTGGTAGGAATGTAAATTAATATAACCACTATGGAGGACAGTGTGGAGATTCCTCAAAAACTAAGAATAGAATCAACATATGATCCAACTATCAAAATCAGATACAAAAAAAGACCTGTACACCCATGTTTTCATTGCAATATTCATATCAACCAAGTCAGGGAATCAGCTCAGATGCCCATCAACAGAAATGTGTAAAGAAAATACAGTATATACATAGTGGAGTACTATACAGCCATAAGGAAAGAACAGAATTGCATCATTCCCAGGAGAATGGATGGAACTGAATATCATGTTAAGCAAAAGAAGCTAATCTCATGTTTTTTCTCATGTGGAATCTAGGGGAAAAAACAAGAGGGCATGAAAGGAGAAAGGGGACTCTCAGGGAAGGGAAAGGAGACAGGGGAGTTGAGTTAAGAGCAGAACAGAGAGGGCAAATACAATCGAACCTTGTTACGTGCTCATTTGAAAATGTCACATAGAGACTCATTGCTTTGTACAAAAATGCATGCTATTCATTTAAAAAAATTATTTTAAAACAATTCCATTATAGCAAGAATTGAAAGTACTGTAATTATGCTTTTCATACATATATTTTCTGATGTATGGGAAGCCTTGGGTCATTTTAGAAACCAACCAGCATGTGTGGCTTAGAGTTCAATATGGAAATACATCTTGGAGAGCGATTGCCATGTTCCAGCAACACCCTTGCCAGCTCGGGACCCTCTTTCTTCCAAGCTGACTTATGGGATAAGAGAGCATCTCATTCCTATCCCACCTGCTCCAGCTTCAGAGTGACACAAACAATGCAGAGGTGACTCTATGAGAGCTGTCCAGGAACCCGGGAGGTCCTCTAGCCATAAATTACCTCTCACCCTTCCCCTCTCCGACCTGTACCCATGCCAGAAGCCCCTTCAGTAAGGAACGGGTTCCACAGCGGAAAGCCCAGGGTAACACATGGACCTCAATAAATGACAGATATTAGATTATTTCTTAAGAGCAGGAATGGGGAGCTGGGAGAGGCACCATGTGACAGAGAGAAAGAAGCGAAAAAGAGAAAAGCATTCTGCCAGCGTAGGATCATGCCTGGGTAATGTCCAGAGCAGAGAACGGGGATCTTCCCATTGTTCCCAGAACCAGAGCCACAGGTGCTCAGATAGCCCTGCAGAGCGTGGATAGGTCACTGATGGTGTGGCCAACCCATTTTCTGATCACCTTTGGAACTTTGCCACCACCTCCCAGGCTACAAGACTGGTCCAGGGGAAGTCAGGTGGGGGGTGGGGGCAAATGACCTCATTTTATGCTCCTTCGATCTTTGGGGTTTTCTCTCACCGATCGTTTGTCAGGGGCACAGGCCTTTGGACACATCCGCACTGCCGACGCTTGGAGTGTGTTTCCGTGTCTAAATATTCTTTCCCCATCTGCTGTGTGTTTGTGCCTGGTATTCTATAAATACATTAATTGGTGCCACTTTTCATTTAACTGTCACTGCTGTCTCTTTTCCTGACAAGCTTATATTAAACTCTCTATGATGGAACAAAATAAAACCACCCAGTCACAGGGGCCTATTTTGGCTAAAGAGGAATGCAACAGAAGCAAAAGTTGTAGTTTTCGTGGTGAGCGCAGGACCGTGAAGACGCATCAGTGATCGTTTGTGTGTAAAATACAAGAGTAGAACTAAAAAACCCTCCAGGAAACTACTGAAATAAGGAAGGTTAGGTGGGATCGTCAGGGGCACAGCTGCAATTTGGGAAATGGGCTGAAACCCATTTCCATTTTGTTTAGGCTTTCATAAAGTCAAACTTATTTTAGATGACTTTGGTTTTGGTGGCATTCAGAAACCATATTCCATACATGTTCCTTTCTGCCTTGGAAGACTGAAGCCATTTAAAAACAATAGAAAACAACTGGAATAAGGGCCCACTTCAAGGGTCTTTTAAACTGGGTAAGAACTGGGCCCGGTTGGTTGTGCAGAATCTATTCTTACTAGCTCTCATTTAAATGTCTGCTTTTCGGTGTTCTACAGCTTAAAAAACAAAGTTTCTGGAGTTGGCACCATCTAAAATTTAGGGCATAAAGAGAGACGATTTTTAGATGAATTGAGATTGATATCATCTAAGACCAGTAGGCAGGTGTATCAGTCAGGATTGTGCCAGAGAAACAGGGCCAGCCACATGGGGCTGGCCAGTCTGCCCTGCCTAGGGTTGGCTGTCAGGAAGAGTGGGCTGAACTCGGCCAGGCCAGAGCCGGTGCTGTGGTTTACAGGTGGGATCTCTTCTGAGTTTCACTGGGAAACCTTCGTTTCAGTGGATGGGCTGAGGCCGACTCAGGTTGTAGAGGATAATCTCCTTTTTCGAAAGCCAACTGACTGCAGATCTTCATCATGTTTACAAAATAGCTTCCCAGCAGCACCTACAACAGTGTTTGATCTAATAACTGGGTGTTATATCCTTGCCATGTTGACACTAAGACTAACCGTCTTCTTTGATCATGGAAAACCCTCCTCTGCCTTGAGTGGCATTACCTGGAGATGCTACTGAGTGTGTTCATTACAAGCAGCATCAGTCCTGAGGGCCACTGGCACCGTCCCAGCTCTGACGCCTCAGTGGAGTCCTGGTGTGAGAGAAAGCCCAGGCCCTGCTGAGCTTGTTGTCACGGTCCTTATGTCTTTGAGCTGGGGACACTAGTGCTTAGGGCAGAACTTTCTTCCTTTCCATACAAGCTGTCAGAATGAGCATCTCTCTTCTCAGCCAACCTTCCCCTCTCCTATCTTCCTTTGCTTCCGGTGCAGGGAGTGGTGTTGAGGATGTGGAATCTGTGTAAGTCGTGAAGGACCCTGTATTTTAACAACATGAGAATGAATAAGATTTCTGTAAATATGCATTCCTTACTTTGAAGTCATGTTTCCTTTTAGAACAAAGAGAATGTGTGTGGGTGGGTGGCGGTGGGGGTGGTGGAGAACAGAGTGACACAAGTGTGAAATAGAAACTTTCACTGCTGCCTCATTTCCTTTTTCTTTTCATTAGAGCGTTATAGTTATGTACAGTAGTTGGATTAATTTTGACAAAATCATCCATGCAAGGAATTTGATTCTAGTCCCCACCACCCCTGGCTTTCCTCCCCTCCCCCTCCCCCATTCTCCCTCCTCAACTCAACTGGTCTTCCTTTCACTCCTTTATTTATTTATTTTTGATGGGTACTTTCTACATGAAAATAAAGCTGAAATCCCCTTTGGTACCTTTATATATGCATATAACATGATTTTGTTGAATTGAATCCATATTTCCTCCCCTTTCCCATCCCTCCGCCCTCCCTCTTATTCTCTACCTTCTCTTCCACTATCTTCCCTAAATTTTTATGATATCCAATTCCCTTTTCCCCCCTTACTTTGCTCTAGCTTTCAACCCTTGTCTTTCCGAGTTTGGCTTATTTCACTTAGCATGATGTTCTCCATTTCCTTCCATTACAGGTAAGCGCCATTATTTTATTCTTTATGACTGAGTAAAACTCTGTGGTGTATATATACCACATTTTCTTGATTCATTCATCTGTTGATGGCATCTGGGCAGATTCCACAATTGGCTATTGTGAATTGTGTTGCTATAAATACTGAGGTGGTTGTATAGCTATAGTATGCTGATTTTAATTCTCTTGGATAGATACCAATGAATGGATTGGTATAATAATAATTGGTAAAATAATAATAATAATAATAATAATAATAATAATAAAATTGGTTAAAATAATAATAATCATTTTTTATTTTATTTTTTTAAAAATTTTTTAAAATTTTAATTTGTTCTAATTAGTTACACAGGACAGCAGAATGCATTTCAATTCATTGTACATGAATGGAGCACAACTACTCATTTATCTGGTTGTATATGATGTAGAGTCACACCATTCATAGATCATAGGTACTTTACGATGTCAATCTCTTTGATGATAATGAGATTGAGGATGTCAGTCTCATTCCACCATTTCCCACTCCCCTGCCCCTTTTCCTCCCTTCACTTCCCTCTGTTCAATCCAAAGTTCCTCCATTCATCCCTCCCCTGCATTATAGTTCAGCATCATTTTTAAAATAGGTGGAATAATGTTAAATGTGACTCGATATAATTTCTTTAGCAATTTTATAGTCTTTAGTGAATGTCGTATCAGAATATGCAAAATGAATGCAAGGAGAATGAATGTGATATGCTCTCAATAAGAAAGGAAATAAATTTGAATTTAGGCTTAGATTCTATTCTGTGGTCATTAAGTACTGATTTAGCAAAAGGGCAACATGAAGGGAAAAAATTACTCAATTTTTAAATGTAGTTGTGAAGTGGGAGTGTAGAAGTTCTATCAAACCTGCTTTGCTCCTGTCTTCTCTTGGGTAGCTGCATTTTATCAAATGTAACTTTATGATTTTTTTGTTTTGTTTTGTTTTGTTTTTGAACCAGGGATTGAACTCAGGGACACTCGGCCACTGAGCCACATCCCCAGCCCTATTTTGTATTTTATTTCGAGACAGGGTCTCACTGAGTTGCTTAGGGCCTCGCTAAGTTGCTGAGGCTGGCTTTGAACTCCCGATCCTCCTGCCTCAGCCTCCCAAGTGCTGGGATTACAGGCGTTCGCCACCACGCCCGGCTCAAATGTAACTTTAAAAACCAAGTTCTGTGCTATAACATAGAAATGCTTGGCTGTTTCCTGAGCGCACTGATTCTGTAACACCCTGGGCTTTCTTTTTTTTTTTCTTTTCTTTTTCTTTTAAGGCCTCCAAATCTTATCACTGGACATAAAGAGGAAAAGGGGAAGAAATGATTTTGACCTTTATTCTCATGACAAAATTATCTTGAGAGAGGTCTAAGAAGGAAAAAAAAAAAAAAAAAAAAACTTACTTTGCAATACTCTTGCCTGAATAAAGAAGGAGAGCTGTTGACACTGCGTGCCCCGTGGGTTCATGAGCTTCAACGCAGGGGCAGAGGGAGCGCCACCTGGAGGGGCGAGGGCCTCCCGCTGGCCAGCCCCGCGTCCGTCCGTTCAGTGTGTGGTCGTAAACCTGCTGCCTGGAAAGGAAAATTTTCCTCACAGCCCTTTGGTCTCGATGGAGGATGAAAACACCAATGGGAATGTCTGGATTTGAACCTCCCGAAACTGTTTTCTTGGAAAGTGATACTTAAGTGTTTTCTTAAAACAACATTTGAAACTGAAAACGCACCCTGTGCTCATTAGTTTGCCCATGGTGGTCATCAGACCAGGGCAGGGTGTCTGGGTGTTTGCTCATGGGGGATGAGTGACGTGTGGGGAGGCTGGGACACATTATTTCTGAGAAATCATGAAAATTAGTCCCGGGGTTTGTCTGCTTTCTCCTCCTTCGGTCCCAGAACATTTGGTTCAATAATATTCCACGAAGGTCACACTGTAGAGAGTCACAGGCTGGAGAAACTCTGCTCAGCCACGGCAGGCTCCCTGCATCTCACAGCGCTGCTGGGTAATCACCATGCTGAAATGCTCAGACAACACAGCAGCTCTTTATGTGAGAGTGGAAGACTGGAAATCTCCAGGGATTGACAGAGAAGTCTCACTGCTATGCTGTGAGCCGGTCCTGGGGATTGAACCCAAGGGCACTCGACCACTGAGGTATATAGCCAGCCCTATTTTGTATTTTATTTAGATACAGGGTCTCACTGAATTGCTTAGGGCCTCACTTTGGCTGAGGCTAGCTTTTGAACTTGAGATTCTCCTGCCTCAACTTCCTGTGCCACTCATTTCTAGGATCAAACTATTACCGAACTTTTTGATTATGGAAGATCCATTTTACATTGCAGGTGAGAATATAACCATGTTTGTGTATGTACACACATTTAACTGCACACCAAACTTCAACGACCACCTCTCCCCCTTTTTACTCGTGGTATCTCCTACCCTGTCCTATCCAACCCATCCTATCCCATCCACTCCATTCTCTCCAATCCAACCCAAAGCATCCTCTCCCACCCAATCCTATTCATTTCTGCCTCTCCAATCCATTCTCTATTCTATCCTATCCAACCTGACTTATTCAATCCTACCTGGTCCCATCTATCCTATCTTATCAATTCTCTCTTCTCTTCCCTTCCTACCCATCCTATCTTCTTCCATCCCATCCTTTCTTATTTGCCTTTTCTTATTTATTTATATCCAAGGTGCTAGTCATGACTTGCTAAATTTATATTATGACACGTTAATATCTTGTAGAAAATACTGGATTTTCTTCTAGAAAAGAAGTCCACCAGTGCTGCAGCTTCCTGAGCATTGACAATGAAAGAAGTTCTTTGGTGCAAAACGATCTGCTACTTACAGATGCCCTAATTCCTGGTGGCATGCCCAGTTCTTCTCCCGAGGTGAGAAGGATAAAGAGGAGAGGAGGTGAGGGTGCAGTCTTTCACAGGATACAGGTAGATGTGGAATACATGCGTATATTACTTTTTTACTTACTTATTTTCCATGCATCATATGCATACTTGACTTTCCTTTCCTGGAGTGGGATAGGAAAGAAAAAGTTGAAACTGGACTGCGCATGAGTCAGTGCTGAGAACAGGGACTGTCTTCAGTTCTTGTACCTCATCGAGGCCAGTAGTAAATGGACTACTGTCACAGGACACGGTGATCTGAATTGATGCCTGGATATGGCATTAGGCTGCACTGTGTTGCGTGGTCATTTCTCGGAGACATTC
>JAJEJO010051163.1:3383-20434 GCA_020662805.1 Glaucomys volans | reverse complement strand
CAAATTTCGGAGATCTTCTGTTCCATAAGTGACACAATTGTGGCTTTCAGGCTTCCCTTCTTCTGCTAAAATCCTGAAACCTTCTTGTGGTTCATCTTCAATTGCTATAAGAGAGGGACTCAAACAGTCATTTTGTTATAGCCCCAATCTACATGAAGAAAGTTCAAAAATAATGTTTAATAGTCATTATGCTCAGAGATAGTAAAATTGAAATCTTTTTTCTTTTTCTCATAGGAAAATGTTTGCATCTTCCAAAGGCTCCAATAGCTCCAAATTCCAGGTCTCTGAGTTCATTCTGATGGGACTCCCAGGCATTCACAGCTGGCAGCACTGGCTCTCCTTGCCTTTTGCACTGCTGTATCTCTCAGCAATTGCTGCAAACATCCTCATCCTCACCACCATCTACCAGGACCCTTCTCTGAAGCAGCCTATGTACCTTTTCCTGGGCATCCTGTCTGTGGTGGACATGGGCCTGGCCACCACCATCATGCCCAAGATCCTGGCTGTATTCTGGTTTGATGCCAAGGCCATTAGCCTCCCAGAGTGCTTTGCTCAGATTTATGTCATTCACTGCTTTATTGGCATGGAGTCTGGTATCTTCCTCTGCATGGCTTTTGATAGATATGTAGCTATTTGTCATCCTCTTCGCTACCCTTTGATTGTCACCAATTCCTTTATCATCAAAGCTACCCTGTTCATGGTGCTTAGAAATGGCTTGTGTGTCATTCCAATGCCTGTACTTGCAGCACAGCGTCATTATTGTTCCAGGAATGAAATTGATCATATAGGGTGCTCTAATCTTGGGGTCACAAGCCTGGCTTGTGATGATAGGACGCCAAACACTATTTGTCAATTGGTTCTGGCATGGCTTGGAATGGGGAGTGATCTCAGTCTAATTGTATTGTCCTATGCCCTGATTCTGCGCTCCGTCCTTAGGCTGAACTCTGCTGAAGCTGTCTCCAAGGCTCTGAGCACTTGCAGCTCCCATCTCATCCTCATCTTCTTCTTCTACACAGTTATTGTAGTGGTTTCAATAACTCACCTGACAGAGACTAAGAATGCTTTAATTCCAGCTATACTCAATGTGCTGCACAATACCATTCCTCCTTCCCTCAATCCTATTGTTTATGCACTTAGGACCAAAGAACTTAGGGAAGGCTTCAAGAAAAGTGTTTTGCTTATTTTACAAAAGAAGTAAGACCCTAGAAACCTTCTCCTTCATATCCATGAGCTTTAGCTTCTGAATGTCTAGTAGAATTTCAAATACGAAAGAAGAGTGAGTGCACGCCTTTGAGATCCTTCTTTTCATACTTATACACAAATAGTTGGGAAAGCTCTGAAGAGGGAAGAAAGAAAAACTTTCACAGTCATCCAAAAATTGGCCAAAGTTAAATATGTGGAAAAATATGTAAGGGTTGTCTGCTAAACCAATCAAATTAGATTTAAAAAACCTGAATATATGATCCATATCCTTTCCCTAAAATGAGAACAAATCAAATCACAAGTACATATATTCACATGTGCTCGTACTCAACCTAGGAAATAAGTGACAGGGGCGTGGATTGTATGTCATGCTCTCCGAGTGTTACTGTACCTCTTTTTCATCATCTTAAAACCAATGAAGAGAAGAAATAAGGCATAACATGTTTTGTCTTGTAGTTGAATCTGCTCCATGCTGTGCTTTGGACTAATCTAGGCTTCTTTTGGATTCAGACTCAGAGCCTATCCTAAACTAGCTGGGATATTTTATAGGTATATATTGATATACGAGTATTAATTTGGTGTTCAGGTCTACCAGGAGCTAGAAATTCATGTATTGTCACTCTCCTTTCAGTTAGATTTAAATGGTCATTCTATTTGGAACTCATGTATAATGGAAACAATGTGAAGAGTTTCCTTTATTAGCCTTAATTTCTTTCTTTGTTAGACCAGAATATTATTAATGTAAATATGATAAAGACAAAGGACATGATGTTTATGGATTCATGAAACCATTTTCTTTAATGACAATGCATTTCAGAGCATTAGGATAATTTCAGAAAATAAGCATTTGATATTTTCAGTTGCTCTTAAATAAGCATTACCATGATAAATGGGGGAACTAAGTGAAATAAATTCAACAGAGATGACAGATTTTCCCCATATTGTTTATCTGTACATTAAAACCAGAGATGACATGATATCCCGGCAGAAACAATGTACACACACACTATGGTCCAACCGAGTCAAAACTGTCATGAATATGTGCAACAGCCTTTCAATAAAATGTTACAAAGCAGAAAGGAAATAAAGAAAACGTGAGCAGAGGTAAGGAGTATAAACCATGCATTTTCAAAGTAAGTCATGATGTCCCAGAAAAGAAAAGGAAGCAAAAAGTACCCCAGAGTTTATTGGAGATGCAGTTTGAAGAGCACTTATTCTATACCACTACCCTAAGTGTGGAAATCAAGAGACTTCTCTGGCTTAAGAAACACCATCTCACCTCATCCCACCTCAGCCAAAAGTTTGCAACCTAATAACGCAGGATATAGAGGTTTATCATAGAGATTAGGGAGAAGTGCAATTCATTTTCTTGATTTGACAGTTTGCAACTCTTAGGAACTAAAGTATATGCTGTCCCTTTAAGCTCCATAGTCTCCATTCTCTTGTGTGTGGGTCTGTGTGTGTGTGTGTGTGTGTGTGTATGTGTGTTTGTGTGTGTGTGTCTATGTGTGTACATGTGTCTTTATGTGAGAGAGGTGGGGAATGGGCAGGACTGTCCTCTTCTCATGCAGGCTGTTTCTTTCTGTCCACATGTAGGCTGCCAGGCTCAGATCCAGGTTTTCTAGAGTTTGAAGCACATTCAAATTGAAGGACTCTCTTAAAGAAAATACAAAATTAACAACAACCAGCTATTTATTTTAAATGAAGAATGAATGCAACTTTAGAAGTTGCCAGGAGATATCACGAAATCCTGAAAAAAATAACAATCTTTTAAATAAATTGTCTGCTAAATTATCTATGACATAATTTAAATTGTTCATATTTTGATGCTATTTTAAGTTTATAGTAATGTAAAACTAGAAAAAGAAATTATGCATATTCTTTACAGAGATTCATAAAATATTCACATTTAACTCAATTCCTTTATTATTTTTTTAAATTTCCATGTGTACATCTGTATATGTGTTTATGCACCATTTTTCGTAACTGTTTGAAAGTGAGTCATGGACACTGCCTGCTCATTCATAAATAATTCACTATGTCTTTTCCAAGAAGGAACACAATGATCAATAGAACCATAAAGGGAACAAATTTAGAGAAATTACACTGATACTCTACTATAAACTAATCCATAGAACACGTTTGTATTTTACAAACATCACTTTAATATCCTTTATGGCAATTATGTCCATGCTTGAGATTCAATCCAAGACCAAACATTTCATTTAATTATCATGCCTTGTTGTAATAAAATCTTTGATCTTGATTTTCCCCAGCTTTATTACATATGATTAATCAATAAAACTTCTATATATTGACATAGGAAAGTTATGTCAGATTCATTCCACTGTCATTCCTACACTACAGTGAATGTCAACATGGTGTTCATGCACAAGACTGGGATCCTCATTAGAATGAGATATAGTCCATGCTTGCATCAGTATATCAGAATAGATTCTAGTAAAAGAACAACAAAAAACCCCTTGTATATATTTAAAGTATGCAATATGATATTTTGTTTCACCTATTAGTTATGAAATGATCACACGATCATGGTCATTGACATTTCTATCTATGGACAAGATGTACTCTTCTCAAGCATATAAAAAACATTAAGAAAATCAGATTACTTTCTTATTACTGAAATCACCCAATTACCACCAAGTCCCAAAAGAAAGAATAATGAAAGCAAATTCAATCACAATGCATTAAATTTGGTGATATAATTTTTTTCTAGTACTAGGATTTGACCCAAGGTATTCTACCACTGAGCTGATCCCCAGCCCTTTTGAAGATTTTATTTTGGACCAGGGTCTCTAAGTTGCTTCTGAACTTTGTCAATCTTCCTGCTTCACCCCCACAAGTTTCTGGAATTATGGGCATGTGACACTGAGCTCAGCTAGCAAAATAAAATTTTAAAACAGCATTTTTTTCAGCAGTCAATAGCATTATTGAATGACAAAAAGACCATCATTTATTATTGAAGTGGCAGATAACTGTTGGCATGAATGGATGGAGAATCTAAGAGGCAATAGGAATTTGAGAAATAATTAGATCGGAAATATCATAAAAGTTTCACACTGATCCTCATTTATCATAGGATTTCTTCTCAAAATATTTATGTATATGTATACATATATATATATATATATACATGCCGTGTGTAAATAAATTATACACATTTGCCATGTACTTTTATTCAATTAGAACAATCCTTTTTTGGAATGTACTAAATACATAACTTATTATTTTGTAATTGTATGATCATATTTTGTGAAAACATAATAAATGCATATCAATACATACACATACTTATTAATGTAGAAATATACCACAAATTCACACTATGTTTACAACTAGGAGTGCTTTTTAATCCTCTTTAAAACACTTCTCCATTTGTCCAAATGATTCAATACATGTTGTTATTACTATTATTATCTTTTGTAAATGGGTGTAATTAGAATCAGGTTTTTAAAAAGTATTTCACTCATCATAATATTTCAATGTTTGGATATTTATCTAATTTTTACTAATTTAACATATTAGTACAATAAACAAACTTTCGATGATGTGTAAGACCACTATAATGTCCATCCTTCTTTTCCCTTACTTGAAAGAAAACTTTTAAACCAGGGACCATGTACACACAATTACTAGCCTCACTCAGAAAGTAGAAAATTCTCTGTAAACATTCATTAAATGGATTAACTGATACATTAATAATGAAAGAAATTTATTAAATGAATTCGGGTATGAATGCATGAAACATTCTCTACTTGAGTACTTTTGATCTGCTTTACATAGAGCAGTGTAAAAAAGCAAACACCTTTATCTGCCATAGCATTAATTCTTCCCACTAAAATAACTTAGGCATTTTTATTTTCTTCCTTTCTCTTGTATACCTCCTAACACAAAAAAGCACATGGGATTATTCCCTTCCTTGTCATTATGTGGGCCCTATGAATTCAGTCTCCTTTTTTCTCTCCCCATAGAGCTCAATTTGATTTCCAGAGCAGCATCTGTGTGCCTGACATTCTGATATGTCCTCTTGGGGACACATGGCGCACATTCTCCTTCAAGGATCCATTCAACAGTGCAGATATAAAGGAATGCAGAGCTTAACATCTGTGCACGCACATTTATTCTAGGATTATGTTTTTCTTTAACCAAGATCCTGAACACCTACACGGTCGCCCTACACAAAAATAAAGGTATTCAAACTACAAAAGAGGCAATAATGACAAGATTATTTTTGTAGGCTATAGGATAAAGTGGAGAGGAATATTGGATATATAACAAATTGCTTATTCTTTTTACAGATAAATCTGATTATATTCATGTAATCTGAAGGCACAAATGTTGTGTGAGGTTGGATTCTCTTGGAAAGTGTTTTCCCAAAGTTGACTTTAGATGGTTATGATACTCCATGTTATTTCTGTATCCCAATAGGAAACATTTATTTGGTAGAGATGGAAGTCAGACGTGGATCATTCCCGTGAATGAACAAGGAAATGAAAGAAAACCTAGAGACGAGTTCTGTTTTTTGCTTTTTACTTGTTGTCCCCTTATACCTAGAAATCAGAGTCTAATTTTCCTTGGTTATTTTCTGAAAAGACTGAAGGATGTCTTTCGTTCATTTTGTGTAGCAAAATCTAGACAGAACAAGCAACCTCACATGAAAAGAAGAAGGAAATAAATAATTGAAGATGGTTTAACAGAAAAAAAGTATTACTTGCCGTTTAAGAATGAAGATAAATATCAGATAACATCAAAGTTTTGTTTCAAATGGTGATACTCAGGCATAAATATTACTAAATCAATTTTTCTGCCCCCACCCTAGCATAGCTGAAATAAGATTTATTTCCAAAAGAAATTAAATGATGATGTGCTGAAATTGTTTTAGGTTTGTTTTGCAAAGGCAACTGCTAACATTTGTAATTAATGCTAGAGTCTTTAATTTAGATCTTAGAGAGCTTTGTGAATATATTGAAGGGGGAACAAACTTGTGCAAGCTTAAGGCCAGTTCTAGTGATGAAGTCATACACATAACAAGTAAATATGAAAAAATGATTACCTAGTATTTAAAAAGTACTTAAGAAAAGTGGACAAGTGCTGGGCACAGTGGTGCATGCCTGTAATCCCAGCAGTTTGGGAGGCTGAGGCAGGAGGATCTCAAGTTCAAAGTCAGCCTCAGCAGTTTAGCGAGGCCCTAGGCAACTCAGTGAGTCCCTGTCTCTAAATAAAAATACAAAATAGGGCTGGGGATATGGTTCAGTGGTGGAGTGCCCCTGGGTTCAATCTCTAGTACTAAAAAAAAGAAAACTGGACAGGTAACCAAATATTACCTTGTTTAGGAGGTATTCATTATTTTATTATTCCTTCTGTGTGTGTGTGTGTGTGTCACTAAGGATTGGACCCAGGAGCAATTGCACCTCTTAGCTACACACATCTGCCAATTTTATTTTTTATTTTGAGAAAGGTCTCACTAAGTTGATGATCCTCCTGCTTTAGCCTTCTGAGAGTCTTAGAGATTACAGGCTTATACATCAGAACTTTCCCTTAATTTTTCTACCTGTTTCTGATACATGGATACATTTCAAAGTGTAATAAAACTACCTGCTCATAATTGGATATATGTATATAGCCACAGAATCTTTTTCTCCACCCTAGGCACTTGTTTTTTCTGCACAAATATCATTAAGACATTAATCAAACATTGTCCACTCTTTGCAAAAAATGGTAAATCCAAGGGAAGCTTTGAATGTGCTTTGTGCACTGATATTTATAAAGTAATGTACAGCTTGTAGCAAGTACTGAACTTTACAATTAAGAGGCACTGTTCAATGTATTAAAGTGGTGTAGAGGGAGAAAAGAATAGTGACCCTATTAACTAGTCCATATTAAATAGTTATAAATTATTAAAGCATAATTTTATTAACTTCTTATTGCAATTTTAATTAAATGTACATTACTTATATGTCTATGTGCATTTATACAATATATACTTGTACAGACCATATATGTTTAACTTAATAATATATGTGTATGAAACCTGAAAATTTAGGCAAGAAATATACTTTACAAATTTACCAAGTTTAAAGACATAACCTTGTTTGTAATTTTGGTTTTCAAGGAAAAGCATTTCTTACATTGGAGAGGCCAAACATTATGCTTTATTCTAAAATAAAAATTAATATACTCCTTGAAAATCCAAGGCTAAAATTTTAGCTTACAACTAATCCACTTATCTTAAATATAAAATTGAGAGTCATTTGATAACAAGCCTAAATTTTAACATTCCTTCTGTATTCACAAAAGAAGAATGTGAATGTGTCCTTCAACATTTGATATGAAAATGTCTTATCATGCCTGGAAATCAAAATGTTTGGTAAGTTACCTCTAATTGCAAACTGCCAAGCATTTTATTTCCCCAAAGTGATCTTGACCTAAGTGTTTTCTGCTTTGAATTCTCTGCGTCTAACATTAATATAACCTCTCTGATACTTTTGGATACTATTTACTTAAAAAACGTCTGTATACATTTTTAAACCTTTGTGGCAGGTTTTACTCTATGCACTCTTTCATGCTGCATATGTAATTTAAAAATAATTATGTTCTGTAATGGAAAGTTTGAATGATTTATATTTCTTGCCCAAACTAATACATTTGTCCTGACTTTGTCATTTTATGTTTTCTTTCCACTTTCTTTGCATTTTCTTTGTCTCTGTACTTTATGACAGTGATGCTTGGTTTATTGATCTTTCCCAGTAATCTTATGGAATATAATCTGCAATTTTCCTTCTCCTGGTGTGTTTTATGCACTCTAAGTGATAATGCTTAGATTATAATTTAGTAATTCTCAAAGTGAAGTTTGACATGTCATGCATTCATTACTCACCTATGTATTTGCTTATTTAAAAAATACACTTATTGAGTGTGTACTATGTGTGATTTGCTATGCTCGACCCTGGTGATGGTTTGTTGGACACTGTCCTTAACGTAAATAATTTTACTGAACTGTGAAGGATTCATAAATATGAACTAATTTTTATTCATAAGGTAAGTAGAACTGAAGATAATAATTTTTTGACCAATGAATTTCTAACCACTAATCAGAGCTGTTGGTAACCACATTATTTTTGGAGCATTTAGAGGATGAATTGCTACCAAATTCCAAAGGATGATTGAGTCTTCCTGATGATAGTTTTACTTGAATATTAAGCATTAGCCACATTTGAGGAGGGTGGGCAAAGGGAACACCAAAAGATAGAGGACTGTCCTTCTCAAAGCCAAGAATACCAGGTTATGTAAGTAGGAAATAGCAAACAGGAAATACCATCCCTTTTGCCATTTCAGGATTGTCCTAAGGCTTCAGGTCTAGAGCATTTGCCCACTTCACTGTGAGCTCCTCCTGGGACTAGGTTAGATACACAGGTGCTCCTTCGACACCGGCATAGTTCTAAGATTTTGTAATACCCTAAAATTACGCCCTTGAAGAGTGTGCTAATTAATATGTACAACCTGTGCTCTTCACAGTTTTTGAAAGAAGTTGCCGTGTGATAAATCTCTCTTATCCTCCAGATGTTGCTTTATGATGAGAAGAAAATACAAATATGCATGCATCCTGAGCACTGAAATGATGGCAGTGTGTTTCAAGTCTTTTATTTTCCCCAAAAATAGGATTTTATTTATTTTTAATTTTTTAAAATATTTTTTGTAGTTGTAGATGGACAGAATGCCTTTATTTGTTATGTGGTGCTAAGAGTTGAACCCAGTGCCTCACATGTGCTAGACAAGCGTTCTGACACTGAGCCACAACCCCAGTCCCAGTATATTTAATAATTTATTCTTGGTGGTCAAAGCCTAACCATAATACATGGAGATTTACAGAAAGAATAAAAGGAGTGATTCATTACCATTCATATTTTCACCATCCTAAGTACCTCTGGCAATTTTCAATTATGACTAGAAGTTTAATTTGACAAAAATTGTAGAAGTTGTCTTAAAATGCACTTCGACTAGATTTGGGAAAGGGCAAGAACCGTGCATCATAAAAAGTGAGAAGACAAAATCTAGAATTTTACTGGCTTGTGAGAGGATCCTAGGATACTTTGAGAAATGTCATTTAATAATTCCAAAATGCTTTGAGCAGTGCTTGGTAACCAACAATTGATATCAGTCATTCATTTTCATTTTATTTTGATACTAGGGATTGAACCTTGGCACACTTAACCACTGAGCCACATCCCAAGCCCTTTTATATTTTATTTTGAGACAGGGTCTCAAAAAGTTGTTTAGGTCCTCGCTAAATTGTGGAGGTTGGCCTCAAACTTTCAATCCTCCTGCCTCCCCCGGTTGCTGGATTACTGGTACCACGCCTGGCATCAGTTATTGTGTTTTTGGTTCATAAGTAAGGTGATCAAAGCACTCTTCTTTAGGATCACATTCACAGTAAGTGTGTATAATAATTAACTGTTACATGAGGTATTCTAACCAAAATTCCTTATTATACTTGATAATCAATTATAAGGACGTAAATCAATCTTTTAGAAAAATTGATGTAGATTCAGTGTTGGGGATGAAAATATACTGCATTAATAAGAATTTATTAAATGAATCAATGAATTAACAACAAATAACAAGCAAACAAAGCTGTTCCTTGGCACTCAGAAAAATTTGGTTGTCTGATTATTAAGACGTGTTGTGTAATTTTCAAAAGCAGGGGTGGGGAGAGACAGTAGCAACCTATGCTTTCTCTTCTCTTTTTCCTACTTTAGGAAAACTCATGTAACTTTAAGCCATTTCATGACCATACTAGTCTGACCATGTTGATCCTGAACAAAACAGATCAGACCCCAGCTTCATTCATTCTCAATGGGATCCCAGGCCTGGAGGACATGCACATCTGGATTTCCATCCCATTTTGCTCCATGTACGTTGTGGCTGTGGTTGGGAACTGTGGACTCCTCTACCTCATCAGCTATGAGGACTCCCTGCACAGGCCCATGTACTACTTCTTGGCTATGCTTTCTCTAACTGACCTTGTCATGTGCTCTAGTACAATCCCTAAAGCCCTCTGCATCTTCTGGTTTAACCTCAAGGACATTGGATTTGATGAATGCCTGGTCCAAATGTTCTTCATCCATACCTTCACAGGAATGGAGTCTGGGGTGCTCATGCTTATGGCCCTGGACCGCTACGTGGCTATCTGCTACCCTCTACGCTACTCAGTCATCCTCACTAAAGCTGTCATTGGGAAGGTTGGGCTCACCACCTTCTTAAGAGGAGTGTTGCTCATTATCCCTTTCACTTTGCTCACCAAGCGCCTTCCCTACTGCAGAGGCAATGTAATCCCTCATACCTACTGTGACCACATGTCTGTAGCTAAATTATCCTGTGGCAATGTCAAGGTCAATGCCATCTATGGTTTGATGGTTGCCCTCCTCATCGGAGGCTTTGACATCCTGTGCATCACAGTCTCCTACACCATGATCCTCCGGGCAGTGGTCAGCCTCTCCTCAGCAGATGCTCGGCAAAAGGCCTTCAGCACCTGCACTGCCCACATCTGTGCCATTGTTTTCTCCTACAGTCCTGCCTTCTTCTCCTTCTTTTCCCACCGCTTTGGGGGCCACACAATCCCTCCATCTTGCCACATCATCATGGCCAATATTTATCTGCTTTTGCCTCCCACCATGAACCCTGTTGTCTATGGAGTGAAAACCAAGCAGATAAGAGACTGTGTCATGAGAATCTTTTCAGGTTCTAAGGACACCAAATCTCACATATAAATAAACACCACAAGGGGAAGAGAAGAGAATAATTGCATGTAAAATTTGCAGAAGATGGTAAATTCCTTAGCTGTATAAAACGTCTGTTCTAACCACACACACAGAAAATGGAGCTTGTAGAATTGTGAATTTTCCAAAATACCTTGAGAATTTTAATGTCACTGGCATTATCAGTAACCTTTCTATGAATTTCTTACCTTCTAACACTCGTGAAGAAGAAAGCTAATAAGAATACCAAGTTTCCCTTAAAAAGACCTAAGAAAAAATGAATAAAGTGGAATAATATAATCTGAGTCTTATTTTTGAATAATATTTCCAGATTGATGGCCAGTAGTTACATTTTTTGGAGGGAGGGTATATGGGGATTGACTCAGGGCGCTTTGCCACTGAGCCACATCTCCAGCCCTTTGTACATTTTATTTTGAGACAGGGTATCGCTAAGTTGCTTAGTGCCTTGCTAAATTGCTAAAACTGGCCTTGAACTTGCAATCCTCCTGCCTCAGCCTCTCTCCTGAGCTATTGGGAATACAGGCATGTGCCACCTCGCCTGATTACATATTTTTTTAATTATTCTTTTTTCGTTATGCATGACACTAGGATTAATTTTGATACAACTATACAATCCTGAAATACAATTTGCTCTAATTCAATTCCCAGTACTTCTCCTTTCCTCACCTCCTCCCTTCCCCGTCACCTTACCTCATTTGACTGAATTTTCTTCTATTTTTTAATAGTTTTTTTCAAAGTCATTATTCCAATGACCTCTTACTGAAGAAGAGATGCGATGCACCCCATGAGATCATTACTTTTATGAGTTTGACGTCTTTAGGCATCTTGCTGGAACCATAATTTTCATTGGAATAGGTCTCTCCTAGTCAGTCCACACACATAATTATTTCACAAGAGAATAACTGGACATTTTGTTTCCTCCAACAGAGTCTTTAAAAGCACACACTCTTGAAAGAGAGGTAGTTTTCTTAACCAAATGTGAAAACAAATATAATTTTTGTTTTCCTAAGAACCATATGGTAGTGATCAAAATTCATTTGCTTTTGCTTATCTCCAATTGTGAACACAATAACGAAGTGAGAAAGTGGATAAAATAGCATTTTCATATTAATTCCTCACTAACTATGCCAATTATAGAATATAGAGTAAACTGAATTTTAAACTTTTTATTGGTGCATTATAATTTTATATAACAGTGGAATTCATTATGTCAGATTTGTACATGCACATAATTTTTTTATCTCCTTCCTGAGTACCTTTTTTTTCCCTCCTTTTCTCCCTCTAATTGATCCACTTGCCCTACTCTAATGGTCTCCCTTCTACGATTACCATTATTATTATTAATTTCAATTAGTGCATCATTATATATATGTGGATAAACTGTGATATATCTGTACCTGGGTATAGCATTTTTTGGTAGATTTCTGATTTCTCTCATATACAGAAGCTAGAGAGAGAGGAAAAAAGAAATTAAAAAAGGGGTGTTGGGTGTGGTACTCCTAACTTGTAATTCCAGCAACTCTGGAGGCTGAGGGAGGAAGATCACAAGTATGAAGCCAGCCTCATCAACTTAGCAAGATCCTGTCTAAAAATAAAACACAAAAAGGGCTGGGAATGAACTCAGTGGTAAAGTGATCTTTGGTTCAATATCAAGTACCAAAAACAAAGGGGGAGGTCATGGGGCAAGTGTTTGGGAAATCACAGGAAAGTGATCTGAAATTTATTTTGCTCTCCAACTGATGAGAATGTATGTTATCACTCCCAAATTCAGTTAACAATAGTCAAATTACTTCTATTTCATGAATCTTTCTTTAATATCATTGCAACAGGTGCATTTCATTTATGGCATACACTTGGTTTAACTCTTAATTCATTTTCTCCTCACGTATTCTTCTTCAGTACATAGTCTGAAATATTGTCTATGAACTAATGATTCCTCAAAGGAAGGCAAACTCCAGGAAACCATCCTCCATATCCTCCTTCTTTAGGACACTCGTCTTCAGACAATGCAAGATTGCTTCTCTTCTCCCTTAATCCTCCAACCGTACTCCTATTTCTAATCTCCCCTGCTTCTCTAGTTAGTTTATCTCACCAGTAGTTCTGGCAAACTCTTTTGTACACATATGTTTCTTTGAAAACAGGTGCTATTATTAGTGATTTTGTTTCACCTTAAATCTGTCTTATTGCTCTAAAGACTTGAATCTACTCCTTAAATTCTCACTCAACAAATTAATACATGTTTATCTTGGTATTCAATTTTTGTATTTATATTTCTTCTTTCAAAATTCATAAGGCTAGCTAAAACTTCTATTGAAAATGTGTGTCTTCTTTGCAACAGAGAAGTATCAGTTGTGTCTCTAAACACTAAACAAATACTCCAAAAAGAAAATTAAGAAAACAATCTCACTTGTAATAATATTGAAATGAATAAATTTTTAGAAATAAGTTAAACCAAGCAGGCAAAAGATTTGTGCAGTGAAACTGGAATCAAACTGAAAATATTAAAAGATGACACAAGTAAATGGAAAGATGCTCCATATTCCTGAATTAGAAGACTTGCTATTGTTAAAATGTCATTGTTAAAATACCCACACTAATCAAGGTGTTTTATAGACACAACACAATGCATAGGTCACAATGAATTTTTTATAGAAATAGAAAAAAAAACAATCATAATATTCACATGGAACCACAAAGGAATCTGAATATCCAAAATGATTTTGAGAAAGAAGAATGAAGTTAGGGACTCATTTAATTATTTCAAAACACCTTATAAAACTGCAGTCCTTGAAACAATATAGTAAATTAGAACAGTGCGGGACATAAATAGACACAGAGCAATGGAAGAGAACAGGGAGTTGAGAAATAAACCCACACTTATAGGGTCAACTGATCTTCAACAAGAGGGAAAGAATACACAATAGGGAAAGGATGAGTTCTTCAGTAAAAGATTGTGGTGAAACAGAATGTCCACATGCAAATGAAAAAAATTGGATGCTTTTTTTTAAGTTTTCATTGATGCATTATAATTATACATAATAAGATTCATCATGATACATTCCCACATGCACAACACGTAATTTGGTCTATTTCACTCCCCTGTGCCCCACTTCCTTTTCTCTTTCCTTCTCCGATTTCCAATTACTAGTCTACTGGTCTCCTTATATTTTCATGAGGTCCCCTTTCTTTCCTTTTACTCTCTAGCTTCCACAGATGAGAAAAAAACATATGACTCTGGTTAATCTCACTTGGGATAATGTTCCCCAGTTCCATCTTTTTTCTGCAAATTGCTTTATTTTTACTTTATGGCTTAGCAAAATTCTATTGTGTATATATACCATTTTTTTATTCATTCATATGTTGCCAAACACCTTCGTTGGTTCCATAACTTCACTACTGTAAATTGTTGCTGCTAGAAAAATTGGTAAGCAGGTATGACTGTTGTCTGCTGACTTTAATTCTTTTGAATAAATATCAAGGAGTGGCACAGCTGTCAACACTTGTAATACACAAGAAATGACTCAAAGTCATTTGACCTAAAACCACAAAACTGTTAGAATAGATCCTAGTGGGGGCAATGCACCTGGAGATCCCATGTATGATCTTTTACTTCAATAACATTTGGATGAAACAGATCCAGGGACTCCCTCTCTTCCACCCTCCAACCACCTTCACATCTCCTGACCAATCACAACCACCAGGAGCAACCCCCTGTTCCAGGAACGCCAATATGGTTGCACTTCTTTTTTGCTTTTTTTTTTTTTTTTTTGTTTTTTGTTCCTAATTGCTGACAAAAAACTGTCAGAATCAGCTTTGTCAGAATTCTTGACACTAATTAAAAGTTTGTAGAAATTAGGGAAATGGTTAATCAAGAAAAAACTAGCTGAATCTTAGTAAAAATGATTTTGGTATTGTTTTAACAATTGTAGTAAGATTCATTATCACGTAGTATTCTTTTTCCAATGGCTTTTAGTGCATTCCCAATACTAACATCTTTAACACTATATAATTCCCAAATTGTTTTATTTCATTCCCGCCCCCACCACAAAAAACTCATGTATTTGAAGCAGTCACTTCCTTCTTCTAGTCCCTGGTATCCACAGTTTTCTTGAAGAACTACAGATTTACCTATTCTGCATATTTCATATGAATGGAATGATACAATACTTGCTGTTTTCTGTCTATTTAGACCTAACATACAGTTTCTGAGGTTTACCCAGGTTGTAGCATGTTTTTGTATTTCATTCCCTCTTATGACTGAATCATATTCCATTCTATGATTATGCCACATTTGTTTACCTATTCATCAGTTGTGAAGATTTAGCTTCCTTCTACTTTTTAGCTATTGTGCATAATGCTGACATTAAAATTTTCAGAAAATTTTTAACAGAACTATGCTTTCAATTATTTTGGATAGTCTTGTCAATAGAATTTCTGGGTGCTGCAATAATTCTTTGTTTAACTTTTTGAGGAGATGCCAAACTATTTTCCACAGTAACTGAATCATTTTGCATTTTTACTAGCAATGTACAAAGGTTCAATACTTTCATACCATCCCCAACATTAGGTATTTTGGATATATTTTTAAAAATTTATTTAAAGGCATCCTAGTTGATGTAAAGTGGAATCTCTTGTAAGCATTTTAGGTATTTTGTTTTGTTTTATTTTGACTGGCAACTACACTCAAGGGCACTTCATGACTGAGCTACATCCCTAGAGTTTTTTTTATTAATTTTGAGACAGGCTCTACACTGCTGAGGGTTTTGCTAAATTGTTGTGCTGCCCTTAAACTTGGAATCCTCTTGCTTAGCCTCCCTAGTCACTGGGATTATAGGAGTACTCCACCATGACCAGTTCATTATCATTTCTAGTTGTGTTCCCCTAATGACTAGTGTTTTTGAACATCTTTTCATACATTTGTTGTCCATTTGTATATCTTCTTTGAAGAAATGTCTATTAAAATCCTCTGCCCATTTGTTAACTGCCTTGTCTTTGTTGTTGAGTTGTAAGGGCTTGTTATGTATTCTGGATACTAGATTCTATTCCTACCTGTGATTTACAAATATTCTCTCACATTTTTCAGCAGTATTTCACTTTTGATAATATACTTTGATGCACAAATTTTGTTTTGCTTAAATTTTGAAGAAGTCCAATTTATCTGACACCCTTTCCCCATCCCTACCTTGCCACCATGCTCAAGCTCTTGGAGACATATCTAACAAAGTATGGGCCAATCAAAAGACATAAAGAATTGCCCTCATTTTTTTTCTAAGAGGTTTAAGATTGCAACTTTTATATGTATACCACTAATTCATTTTGAGCTAACCTTTGTGCGTGGCATGAGATAGAGGCCTTTCCTCCTCCACATCCTCCCTCATCCTCCTCTTCTTCCTTCACGTACAGATATCCATGCTTTTATTGCCATCCAAATTAATGTTTATTTTTCCAAACTAATACAAACAGGGCTTTTCATGTATTATCAAATTAAAGAAATATGAATTAAAATTAATTGTTTTAATATTGCTTTCTCACCAACAAATTAGCATCACAAGTTTTAGCATCTAATTATTCATAGTTTAATATGTATTGCCGGGGTCCAGTCCTAGCACAAAGGGTCGTGGTGCCCTCTGGTGATTGGGATGGCGTCGGCGAGGTGGAGAACAAAGCAACACAGACTTGGTGATCTGAGGCTAAGTTGTGTTCTAACTTTATTTTTTCCACACACCATTTTTATATGTTAGCTTCTAGCTTGAGTACAATATCTTGAGGTTACACAAAAGGAAACTAACGCAAACAACAAGACAATAGGCAAAACATATTAGCAGATTAAATATTATCAACTCTTCATAATGTTTTTAAGTATTCTTCTATATAATCTTTAGCTAGTTCTACTATATTACTGGGAACATCGTTCACAGAAGCCATTTCTATAAACAACATATAAGCTTACACTATGTGGTTAATAATTAGTTCAATAGGAACAATAGCTCTTGCTAGATTACATTTCCTGCTTTTGCCCAGTAAGCATTAGCCTGTCCTGCCCAAGAAAGC
>JAJEJO010051162.1:0-11314 GCA_020662805.1 Glaucomys volans | reverse complement strand
ATATGGAAAACCATAGAACTTGGGTTCTATGATGGCAGGGTTTGAAGAGCTATAGTAATCTACATGGAGGATCAGGAAAATGGGATTGCATAATGGCAGAGCACATAGGGATCCTGGTCTTTATGTGCAGTACCTGGGAAATATGTCTTTATGATAATAGGACCCAAGGGTTGGTGATATCTGCATCCCAAGCTGGAAACTGGAGTTCTGTGATGGCAGGTCTCACAGGATGCTGTGTTGTTGGTGGAGAGGTGGAGAACATTGATTCTAGTGATGGCGGAATGTGCAGGGATGGTGAGTTCTACGTGGAGTTCGATGGAACTAATGTTCTATGGTTGCAGGATGCACAGGGCTGCTTAGCTCTACACGGTGAGCCAGGAGCTGGAGGTTTATTATGGCTTGATGTTCAGGACTGCACCATCTTCACAGATTTCCAGGGAACTGGGGATCTACTAATTCAGGACTTCCAAATGCTGGAGTCTGTTTATAGATCCAAGGAACTGGGATTCTATGATAGCAGGACACTGAAACCTGCTGGGCTCTATATGAAGAGTCAGGAAACTGGTTTTCTAAAGTTTCAGAACTTGTAGAAATGCTGAGTTTTCATGGCGAGTCAGAGAACATGGTATCCACATCGGAAGGAAGCAGAAGGCTAACCTCTGAACAGACAGGATATTGATTTTCTATTGATGGCAGTATTCTTGGGGATCTTTGCTTTGTGAGTCAGGGAAATGGAGTTTTATGATGTAGGACAAGTAGTGTTGAGATTTACATGGAGAGAAAGGAATTACTGTGTAAGATTCCCAGGCCTGCTGTGTCTAGATGTAGAGTCAGAGTACTTGTGTTCTATCATGGAAGGAATCACAGGTCTTCTGGCTTGTGTGTGGAGAGTCAGAGAACTGAGATGTACAGGGCTATTGAATTCTAGCTGGATATTCAGGAAGGTAGAGTTCTATGATGGCAGGATTCTTTTTTAAATTATATTTTTAAATAAAAGAAATTTAGGGCTGGAGTTAAAAGCACTTGCCTAGCATGCATAAGGCACCAGGTTTGATTCTTAGCACCACATATAAATAAAAGAATAAAATAAAGGTCCATCAGCATCTAAAAATTATTTTTAAAGAATTTAGTTTTATATGGACACAATACCTTTTTTTAATTATTTTATTCATGTGGTACTGAGGATTGAACCCAGTGCCCCATGCATGTGAGGCAATTGCGCTACCACTGAGCCACAACCCCATCCCAGATGACAGGGTTGTTAAGACTGATCATATCTACTTGCAGATCCAAGAAACTCGGATTCTATAGTGTGAATAATTGCAGAGTTGCACATGTCTATGTGGAGAGACAGGAAATTAGGGTTCTATTATCAAGTTAATATAAGAGCTGCCCTGGGGCTTTAATATAAACATGAAATCCTTATCATTGCATCTAAAACTAATATATGCCCTTTGGCTATTACTAATATGATGTTCACACTCTAGCATCTAATATTAATATAGTACCAGTTTTCTTCCTTAGTACTATCATATCCATGATATATTAACTGAAATTATTATATTAATTGTCCTTTTGTCTTTAATATTGATAACTATATTGTGTCATCAAAAACTAATAGCTGCTCTGTGTCCTTTATTACTGAAATGATAACCAAACTATAGATTCTAAAAGTAACAATAATTAACATGGTATGCATACTATAGCTTCCAATACTAATATAATGGCTCCTCTGTGGATTTAACACTTATAGAATATCCATACTATAGCATCTAAAACTAATGTGCAGCTGCCTGTGGCCTTTAATTCTAATATAATAGACTAGAGCATCTAAAACTAATACAAGAATGAGTCTTGGGATCTTTAGTATTATTATTATACTGCTGAATCTTAACCTATTATAATAGGTGCCCTGTGACCTTTCATACTAATATGATATTGATACTACACCATTCCAAAGTAATATAATAGCTGCTATCCGACCTTTATTACTAATGAAATATTGTAGCAACTAAAACTAATACAATAGCTACACTCTGTCTTTTAATATTAATATCATATTCATAGTGTAGCATCTAACACATCTAGTAGATGCCCTTTGTCCTTTCATACTAATTTTATATCCACAGTATGTAATCTGTAACTAATGTAATACATGTTCTGTTGCCTTTAATATTAATATACTCTTCATCCTATTGCTGCATTCTACTCTTTAATACTAACATGAATTCATACTAAAGCATCTATTACTAACACAGTATCTGCCCTGTGGCTTTAAGAAGTATATGATATCCATAGTATACTATTTAAAACTAATGTAGTAACTTCCCTGTGGTCTTTTATAGTAATATTATATTCATGGTATTGCAACAGAAACTGATATAATGTCTGCCTTTTAGATTTTGTTACCCAAATGTCCATTTTGTAGCTTGTAGTACTAATACAATAAATGCCTATGACCTTTATTACTAATCTGATATCCATGTGATGACATCTGAAGCAGACATGAGAGCTCCAGTGGGCTTTCATACTAATATAATGTCCACACTGCAGTGTCTGTAACTAATGTAATAGCTGCACTGTGGGCTTTCATACTAATATAATGTCCACACTGCAGTGTCCATAACTAATGTAATAGCTGCACTGTGGGCTTTCATACTAATATAATGTCCACACTGCAGTATCCATAACGAATGTGATAGCTGCACTGTGGTCTTTCATACTAACCTACTAGCCATATCACATCTCAAACTGTCATAAACCTTTGGCATAAGGTACTAATAAAATTGATTCTATAACATCTTAAACTAATTTTTACCTGCCTTCCCATCTTAAAAACTAATATGCATATTTCAGTCAATTAAACTGATATAATAGATGCCCTGTGACCTTTAATAATATTGTGATATCCAAGCTATAGCATCTAAAACTGATTTCCTCATATCATGCATACTGTGCCTTCTCAACTGATACAAAGTTTCCCTATGGCCTTCAATAATAACATGATATACATTTCATAACATAGACACTGGTATAATAGCTGTTCCTTGGCCCTTAGTATTAATACAATACCCATATAACAGCATCAGACACTGATATAATACCTGCCTTGTGGCTGTTAATATTACATCCATACATTGCATGTAAAACAAACATAATAGCTACCCTGTGGCCTTTATTATTTTTACTGTATCTATATTATTCCATCTAAGACTGACACCACCCTGTGGCCTTTAATAGCAATGTGATAACCACACTATAGCATCTAAAACTAATATATAGCTGAACTGTGATCCTTAACACTGATGTGATAGCTGTACTGCACACCTAAAATTGATATATTTGCCTGTGGCCTTTAATAGTGATGTATCTTTACTAAATTTTCTCAAAGTAATATAACTTCCCTGTGGGCTTTATTATTAATACAATACCCACACTATAGCATCCAAAACCTATAGAATAGTGGATGTTTGGCCTTTAATGCTCACATCACATCCATATTGTGGCCTCCAAAATGTATGTGATAGTTCCCCTATTGCCTTTAATACTTATATCCATATTTTGCAGCTACACCTAGTATAATAGCTCCCCCATGGCCTTACTGCTGATAACATATTCATGGTTTAGCATCTGAAAGTGTCATAAATCTGCTCTGTGACCTTTAATACTAATGTAATATTCATAACATAGTATCTGAAACTATATTTCACCAGTGCTGTGTACTTTAATACTAATATCATATGCATTCAATAATATCTAAGAGTAATGTAGTTGCTCCCTTGTGACCTTTGATACTAATATAATATCCATACTATAGGATCTAAAACTAATGTAGCAGCTGTCCTGTGGACTTATATCTTAATTCAATATCCATGTTATACTACTTAATGTAATAATTTCTCCGTGGCTTTTAATACTAATATAAGATTCCTATTATTCCATCTAAAATTAAATAGATGCTCTGTGGCCTTTAATACTAATATAATATTCATACTCTAGCCTCTAAAATTTACATACTAGGTGTTCTGTGGTCTTTAATGCTAACATTATATCCATATTTTAGGTTGTAAAACTAACACATTAGGTGTCCTGTGACCTTTATTATTAATATGATACGGGTGTCTAACACTCATGATAGGTGACCTGCAAGCTTTAATACTAACATAATTAATACTAATATAATATCCATACTATAGGATCTGAAACTAATGTAATAAGTGCCCTTTGGCATTACAATACTGATGTAATGTCAATATTATAGCATGAAAATCTAATATTGTGGCTGCGCTGTATGCCTGAATATTAACTTGTGATGTATACCATAACATCTAAAATTATAATTGTAGCTGCTCTCTTACCTTTCAATTAATGTAATGTTTACAATATAGCATCTAAAAGTAATATGACTGTTGCCTTTTGACCTTTAATATCGATGGATTATCAATATATAATGGAATATCTAAATAGAATATGTACACTGTGGTCCTTAATATTAATGTAATATCCACACTATCGTACCTGAAATAGCTGCCCTGTATTATTTAATACTGATTTGCCATGCATACTGTAGCTTCTAAAATTAATACAATGGCTGCACTGTGGCCTTTAATGTTACATTTTCCCCACTGTGGGCTCTTCTGACATTCTGATATGTTCACTGTGGCCTCTGTCACTCACATAATGCCCTCACTGTGGCCTCTGAATAGCACATAATATCCTCATAGTGACCTCTGTCACATAATATCCTCATAGTGACCTCTGACCATCACATGATTCCTCTGACTCTCAAATTGTATCCTATTTCTCATATAATAGTATAATTGACCTCTGAATCTCATAACATCCCCACTTTGGCCTCTGACACTTGCATAATATCCTCACTGTGACCTCTGACCTCTCAGAGTAACCTAATTATGTATCATGTCCTCTTGCTAAATAACATCTAGACAGTGACCTTTAATTCCTATATAATATCTGCACTGTTCTCTCATATTTGTGTAGTAACCTTCAGTTGCCTCCAGCTGCTAATGTAATATCTAAAAAGTGACCTCTGACACTATTGTTGTGTCCACATATTAGTTTCCCCTGACAGTTTTCTTTTAGAAATGCAATTTATGTCCATCTTTGAACTGGGTTTGTAAGGGTGAGCCCCAGTGACATTTGATGAGTGTGGTTCTTGGCATGGTCGAGACACGGTTGTTTTGAAAGCAGTTGATTTCCTGAGACTGCTGATCATACGGGAGCCTTGCCATGGTGGGGTAGAGTGCTCTGTGTGCTCTCACGCATCCTCCACAGTGGTCGCTGCCCTAACATATCGTCACCTCCTCAGGAAACCCTGCAATGTGTTCTACTCAAGGCAGGGTCACTCCCCAGTGACCACCACATAACCTGCACATCAGGACACCAGTGAGCTTCTCCATGGAGTCAGTCCTCACTTTTACTACTTGCCTCAACTGAGAGAAGCACTCCTTTTCCACTCACACCCAGTTTTACTACTTGGCTCAACTGAGAGAAGCACTCCTTTTCCACTCACACCCAGGTTTCTCTTCCTGAAACTCTTTCTGAGCCTGTCCCTCATTTTCATGAATTCAACAGATGAAAAGAGCACATATGCATTTTGTTTTGAACACCTCCTTTCAGTTCTTTGAGTTAAATACCCAGGAACAGAATTGTTGAGTACTCTGATAATTCTAAATTTGAACTTTTTGAGAAACTGCAAACTCTTCCACACACAGGTCTCACATTTTTATTTTTAAAGTATATTTTGGTAATGCCTACATTCGTTAGAGTGAGGGATTATCACTGTGATTTTAACTTGCATGTCAATAATGAATGAGATGTTAACATTTTTCATATATGCTGGCGAATTGTGTATTCAGGTTCTTTTCAATTTGCAAACTGGGTTCTTCTGTGCTTCTGTTGTTGCATTTTTAAAGTTGTTTATACATTCCAGATTGCACAGCACATGTATCCTACATAAAATTAAATAACATAGTTATATATATGAAAAGAAATACAGATAAGGTACAGTCGGGCATGCCTGTAATCCCAGTGCCTTGTGAGGATGAGTCAGGAGGATCACAATTTCAAAGCCAGATTCAGAGACAGAGTAAGCCCTAGGGAACTTAGCAAGACCTTGTCTCAAAATAAATAACTGAAGGGATGGGGATGGGGTTCAGTGGTTAGGTCTCCCTGGGTTCAATCTCTGGTACCAAACAATTACATATTGGTCTGTGTTCCGGTTTCCTGCACTTACCTCCTGATCTTTCAATCTATGAAGCACTGTGTCTGTTTGGGGCCAGTGATTTGAACCATGGTCTCTGACTCCTGGGTGTCCCTTGGAATGGGACCAACACTGTGATTAACCTGTTGAAATGTGACAATGTTGGGAAGGATTGAGGGGTGAAGTTTCAGGTGACCACCAGTGAACAATTACTTAATGAACCAGGGCCACTTACTGAAGCATCCATGCAGAGCAAAAGGACAGGGTTTAAGGACTGTATTGCTGAAGATGCTGGGAGGGTGCCGCCTGGAGAGGGAATAGAAGCTACATAACTTAAACACTGGCTTTCCCTGTCTGTTGTCATCTGCCTGCTTAAGTGTATCATTCAAGGCATGTTTAAAAGATTGGCTTTCTGGTGATTTAGGTGTGCCAAGTACACAGCTGTCCTGCCTGCTGAGAGCACTCCAGTAAAGAACAGGAGGTCATGAAAACTTGCATTAGTGTCGACGATAAAGAGAATTTGTGGAGGAGTTGAAAAACTGCACATTTCAACGAGCATCTGAAGGGAATTCCATCTCGTGAACAAAGAACCTTTGGCTGAAAGTGTTGCTGTCATCAGAAGGTAAGTAATGTTCTTCTGGGAGTTGCTTTTAGGAATGGGAAAAGGGGATTGCTTGGTGCTTAAGGTTAGGGTTAGAGGGTTAGGGTTAGGGGTTAGGGTTAGGGTTAGGGTGTTAGGGTTAGAGGGTTAGGGGTTAGGGGTTAGGGTTAGGGTTAGGGTTAGGGTTAGGGGTTAGGGTTAGGGTTAGGGTTAGGGTCAGTGAACTGGGTTCCCTGATACCAGAACTCACAGCATTGTTGGAAGCAATGTGGAGACCTGGGTATTAGAGTTCTATTGATGGTAGCACTCTCAGGGTAGCTGTGCTGTTTGTACAACCACAGTACAGGATTCGTATTGAAGTCAGTTGTACTGGCTCATGAATTGGTGATGTATGATGGCAGGACACACAACATTGCTTTGCATAATGTGGAGATCACAAAACTGTTTTATTATGGCAAAAATCCTAGAACTATTGGGATCTACCCATGCTTCCTTAGATGTACGATGAGAAACATATATTCTTGACTCTATGGGGAGCCACATGACTGGCCTTCTCTGATGGCAGGATTCATAGATCTGCTGACCTCTATGTCTTGAAAAGGGAACCAGTTTCTATGATGGGAGGAAACCAAAGCTGCTGGGATCTCCAAGGAGAATCAGATAACTTGGGTTCTATGATCTAAGGATTCCCAAGTTTTCCAGGCTCTACTTTGAGATCCAATTAAATAGTGTTTCATCATGACAGTTCAAAGTTCTCCTGGTGTCCATGTGGAGAGCAAGAGAAATTGGGTTCTTTTGGGACAGAAATCAAATGATTGGTTTACTCTATGTTGAAAACCAGGGAACTGGGTTTCCATGATGTCAGGATTCACAGAGCTGCTCAGGTGTACATGCAGAGATAGAGAATTGGGTTTCTATGATGGTAGGAATCCCAATGCTTCCAACATCTATGTGGCCAGCAAGGGATCTGAATTTCTTTTGTTGGCAAGGTGATTATTGTTGTTAGCTGGACATATAGAGACAGGTAATTTGCATTACATGATGACAGAACATGCAAGACTGCCAGATTCTACTTTGAGAGTCAGAGACATGACTCCCAGGCAGCATGGCTTTTCATGGAGGCCAGGTATATTGTATTAAATGATGTCATGATACCCAAAGCTGCCTGAATTTATGTGGAGAGCCATAGAACCATGGTTCCTTGATAACAGGACTCCCAAAGCTGCTTGGCCTTCTGTTGAGGATCAGAAAATGGAGTTTCTATAATGACAAAACTAATAGAAATGTTGGGCTTCTCAAGTAGAGCCAGAGAACATGAGATATGAAATAGCAAGCCTTCCAAGGTTTCATGGTCCTATTTGAAGAGTCAAGGAACTGGAGTAATGGTTGCAGGACTCTCCATGCTGCAGTATTCTTTGCTAGGGAATTGAGGTTCTATGTTGACAGAACTCTCAGTTACTGGTCCCTGTTTGTATTGGAAGAGATTTTGACACTCTATAATGATAAAACTCACAAAGTTGCTGGGATTAATGTGTCTTAGGGAAATGAGGCTCTATTATGACAGGATTCACATGTTTTCTGGTCTCTTGATGAAGATTGAGAGATCTTGGTTTTATGTTGGTAAGATTCACAATGCTTCTGTTGTTCATGTGGAGAGAAAAAGAATGGAATTGTATTGATGGCGGCATTCCCAGCATGTTTGAGCTATACATAATCAACTAATGGGGGAAAAAAAACACACAAACCAAGTAACCAACCCCCACAAGGCTTTCTGTTTGTGACAAGATGCACAGGGCTTCTGGACTCTACCTTGAAAGCTACAAAACTGGTGTTCTATGACAGCAGGGCTCACAGGACAATTGAGCTGTGTGTACAAGAAATTGTTATCTATGATGGGATAGACCCCAGAGTTGCCACGATATTATGTGGAGAGGAACACAGGTTGAATAAAGACTGGCTTCCCCTGTTTTCTCGGCTCTACTTGGAGCCCCAGATAAATAGGGTTTTATCATGTCAGAACTGACAGTTCAACTGGTCTGTATATGTAGAGCAAGGGAAATCGGTTTATATGGTTGCATGACTCTCAGGACTGCTGTTCTCCATGGGTATAGCAAGTGAACTTTTGTTTCATGTTTCCAGGACTCTCAAGTCTGCAGAAATTGACATGGAAGTCCTAACAGACTGGGGCCATATGATGACAGGACATTTGGGTTCTTGGTAAAGATCCAGAAAATGGGTTGTATTGATGGAAGGACTCCCAGAGCTGATAGGCTCTCTGGGCAGAGACAGAGGACTACATTTCTATGGTTGCAGCAAACCTGGAGCTTCCGGGATGTATGTGGAGCAATAGTAAAGTGGGATTTCAAAGCTGGTAGGATTTGTAAACTTACTGGGTTCTTTGTGGAGATCCATTGAGCTGAGATTTTATGGTACAGGATTCACAATTCAATAGCGCTCTATGTGGACAGAAGGGAACTTGGTTCTATGATGGCAGGAATAGCAAGGCTGCCGGGATCTATGTGCAGAGCCTGGGATCTTAGTTTCTATAATGGCCAATCGACCAGGAATGCTGGACTCTATATTGAGAATCAGGGAACTTGGGTTCTATTCATGGCATATACTCAGTACTGCTGTGCTTCACATTGCAAGTCATGTAAATGGTATTCTCTAATGGTTATACTAGAAAGACTCATGTGTCTACTTGGAGATCCAGGAAAATTAAGATTCCATGGTGCCAGGATCTGCAGTGCTTTTTTTGGTCTCTATGTGAAGAGTAAAGAAACTTGGTTTCTATGATGGCAGGACTGCAAGGGCAGCTGGCATCTATGATCAAAACCAAGAAACTAGGGCTCCAAGATTTCAGAACTTGTGATGATCAGAGCTCTTGGTGGAGAGTCAGGATTATTACATTGAGTGGATAGCAAGATGTAACAACATTGAGTTCTAAATTGAGATAGAGGAAGGTAAATTCACATGGTGGCAGTATTCACATGAAGCTTAGCCCAAAGTAAGTAACCTGGGAACTGAGGTTCTATGATGACAGGAATTGTAGAACTGCTGATGTCTAAGTGGACAGCCATGGAATGATGATCTATGATGACAGGACACCCAGCTCTACTAGGTTCTGTATGGAGAGCTAGGAAAATATGTTTCTTTGATTGAAGGACACACAGAGTATCTAGGCATTATGTAGAGATTAGGGAACTGCAATTCTATTATGTCAGGGCCCCAAAAGCTGAAGGAATCTATGAAGATAGCCCATAATTGTGATTTTATAATGGCAGGACACATGTTGTAAATGTTTACCTAGGCCTTGACCTATTGCCACCATTTGGCTAGGCCTCAGCCTGTGGGATCTTTGTCCCTTCTTGAGGGGTAAGGGCAATGAAGTAATCACCACCTTCAGGAGAGCAAGCTCTTAGACCAGTCTCAAATTTATTAAAGAATTACAGCACTTTTATAGAAGAGGGGAGTCCGAGAACAAGAACTGGTAATATGATTGTCTGTAAGGATGGTCCAATTAGGAGTCACACAGTTTACCAAAGGGAGGAGGGAGAGAGAAGGATGAGCAAAGCTAACCTGGTGCAATGGCTGTCGGTAGGTCAGGTCACTTGGGAGTTTTCTCTACAAGCATAAATAATCCTGAGTGTGCAGCCAAGGATTTTACCTTTCCGCAGCCTAGGGAACATATACCTCAGTGACTTCTTTCTACATCCCTACAGACATACAGTATGCTGGATCTATGTGAAGACCAGAAAACTGAGTGTCTTCATGGCAGAATGCCCTAGGCTGCTGTGATTTTCATGGAGAGGGAGAGAACTGGGTTTCTATGATGAAACTACTCCCATGATTGCTGGGATTTCCCAGGTGAGCCTAGGAAGTGGAGTGGAAGATGCCTGGGCCAACAGTATTGCAGGATTTTCATGAAATGCAAGGGAACTCTGTTCTACAATGGCAGTACTCACACTGCAGCTAAGTTCTATGAGAAGAATAGGGAACTGGAGTCTTCGATCATAGGGTTCCCAAGGCTAATGTGCCCTACACGGAGAGCCATGAAACAGGGGTTTTGTTGATGGAAGGATGTGCAGAGTTCTGGGCTCTACCTGCATTCCACATAAGTGAATGTCTATAATGACAGAAAGTGCCAGGATGCTGAGCACTTCAGAAGGGCACAGAACTGGTTTCAGGATTTCAAGAAAAACACAACTGCTGGGGCTTATATAGATATTCAGGAGACCTGATTTGGCAGCAGTAGCAGAGGTTTAAGTCTCTACTTGGAGAGCCAAGTAAACTGTGTGTTATATTGCCTGGATTCAAGTGCTACTGTTCTGTGTTGAGAGCAAGAGAACTGTGTTTCTATGATGGTAGAATTTGTAAGGCTGCTTGACTGTATGGGGTGAGTCAAAGTACTTGGGTGTTATGCCATATCTTTCATGATTGCTGAGTTCATTATGAAGAATTGCATTAGTCTAACTGGAGAGACAAAGTGC